>JAUTDX010005808.1:0-37217 GCA_030844895.1 Ambrosia x helenae
GTAAAGTGCATAATTTTAATTCATATGTAAAAATTGATAAGTTATATTAGATTTCTAAACTGCAGGACGCTCTCTAGGTATAATCTAGGTATAATCTATTTTAACCTATCGAACCTAGTAAAAATGACAGAGGGACAGGTGGTAAAAAAAACCATGATAATAAATTCTAAAATAAAATGAAAACAAAATGTAAAATAAAAAATATAAAGAGTTAAGTTCCTTTTTGATCCTTGTGGTTTGCTCAAAAAATCTATTTCAGTCCAAAAGATTTTTTTTGTCTTTTTTAATCCAATAGTTTAGTTTGGTATCTATTTTGGTCCATTCCACTAACTCATCCATTTTCTTTGTCCTTTTTAATCCAATAGTTTAGGTTTTGTATCTATTTTGGTCCATTCCACTAACCTCATCCATTTTCTTTGTTAATTTCTTAATAAAAGACCAAAATGCCCTTATAGTTAAAAAAATTAATATATAAAAACCTAAATTCTATTCTACAACATTAATATATAACCCGATTATATTAAACTTAATAATATTTTATGATTATCTTGGAAGAAGAAACCAGGTGAGTATTTCACATCTCCTGTCACTCCACCTCCCTAAAATTCCGACCGATTTTTGTATTTATACAACTGTACTTAATGATGGAGATTGTTGATGTTTGTTAGCTTATACTGCGAATTAGTAGTTGCCATTTAAGTTCTTTCGCTCAAATTTGTTTATTTTTTTGTCAGATCTGGATTCCCTTGTTTACGTACACACGATGAATACTAGATGTCGAAATCAAGAACGACAAATTAATCGGCAAAGAAACTCATGTTTAGTATTTATTCTTCAGTATTTCAGTTTGTGTGATGGATTAACGACTAGAAAATTTGAGGTGATTCATGAAAAAATTAATAGAGGTGGAAAATTTTGAAATATCAATAATTTACTAGCGCAAGATAAAAAATCACATAAATTTCTATGAGTTCAAAACCGTCACATCGTTTGTGGTTTTCCATTTAAGTTAATGAGTTCAAAATCGGTCGAAATTTTAAGGAGGTGAGAGTGACAGAAGATGTGAAATATCCACCCGGTTTCTTCTTCCGGAGATAAACCATAAAATATGATTAAGTTTAGTATAATCGGGTTTATATATTAATGTTGTAGAAAAGAATTTAGGGTTTTTATATATTAATTTTTTAAATATAAGGGCATTTTGGTCTTATCTTAAGAAATTAACAAAGAAAATGGATGAGGTTAGTGGAATGGACCAAAATAGATACCAAACCTAAACTATTGGATTAAAAAGGACAAAGAAAATGGATTGAGTTAGTGGAATGGACCAAAATAGATACTAAACCTAAACTATTGGATTAAAAAAGACAAAAATAATCTTTTGGACTGAAATAAATTTTTTGAGCAAACCACAAGGACTGAAAAGGAACTTAACTCAAATATAAATAAACAAAAGAAAGATAAGGAGAGGACAACGGATAGAGAGAGAAAAAGAGATATACACACATATACATATATAAGAGAGAGTGTGTGAGTGTGTGTTTTTCACAGAGAGAAAGAAAGGGGGAAAACGAAAACCAATCGGGTAAAATTAGTGTAACATTTTTATATAACTGAGAGAGAGAACAGCAATGGTGTCCGACCAAGATATAGCAAAAGCAGTGGAAATCCTTCTAACCCAATCCGACCCCAAATCATTCACATCCTTAAACGACGTCGTTCACCACCTCCAACAAAAACTAGGCTCGATCTGTCCCACAAAACCCTCTTTATTCGTGACCAAATTAACCTTTATCTTTTCCGGTCACAACCACCCTCACAATATCCTCCTCCTCCTCACCCACACCCTCAACAAACCCCAGTCTTCCCTCACTGGAAATGACCACTTTGCCCTTACTAACCAACAACAACAAGTTCAGTACCGCTTTCCTTCACCTCAGTCTCAGTTTCATAATTATTCTCAGTTTGTTGTTCAGCAACAACAGCAGCAGCAGCAGCAGCGGCAAAGGCATCCGGTTGAGGGTAGTTTCGGTAATTCACCTCCGGTGGTTAAGGCTGAAGGTGGAGTGTTGTGAGTCATGATTCCGGTGGGAAAGCGGTCCGAAAAGGCGAAAAAAAAGGGTATATTTTTTTATTTGTTTTTGAGTATTTGGTGATGTGCATATGTAATTAGTTTAGTTTTGTGAAGTGACCAATGGGTGTGGTGTAGTGTAGTGTAGATATTTATGGCTATTTGTAGTCCAAGAATTAAATGTGACAAAACAATTGTAAATTGTGATGTCTTATTTTAGGGTGTGTGTTTGCGGACACCGTGTACGATCAGATAATTACTTTCTAGAAAGATTATGGTATTTGAGTTTACTTGGTTTACAAAGTTTAATGTGTTAGGGGGTTTTGGTTGCTCGCCCCGTGTACCTCTGGTCAAAACCGGTTAGTATTAGACTATTAGGGTCTTTACGAGGCTGATATGTTAAAATAATAAAATGGATGAAGAAATTATGAAAGGTTTTCACTCTATAAAAAGGGTTGATATATAAAAACAGTTAAGAGAGATGCAGGTTTTTGTTATAAATATAGTTTTTTTGGTTTGTACGTAGAGCAACGCCTTGTGTCTGTGATGCTTGTCGACATTTTAGACGTAAATGCTTTGTAGCACGTCGCGCTATTTTTAACAGAGTTCACGCACGCACGCACGCACACACGTATATGTATAAATGGATGTACGTATTCTGCAAAATTCAGGCATTCGAGTCTTTGCTGCATGATTGAATTGCGTTTGACATCCTTCTGTTTTAATGTCATTTCAGGGGTTCAACAGGAACCAAAAGAAGAGTGGACCTGGGGCCTAAATAAACTCTGTGGCATTACGCCTGAACTTCAAGTTATTGTTGGCGAGTCAGCACTATCGAGAACTGATGTATGTTTCTCAATTTGAGTGATGAATATCTTTTTAAGATCATAAATCGTTTTGAATTAAGAGTATTTAATGTGATGTTGCTAAACGTTTTGAGTGTTATATTGTTCAGATTGTGAAGCAGTTATGGGCATACATTAAGAAAAACAACCTCCAGGATCCTGGGAACAAGAGAAAAATAATTTGCGATGATGCTTTGCGTGTTGTATTTGAAACCGACTGCACTGACATGTTCAAGATGAATAAGTTGCTTGCCAAACATATCATCCGACTTGAGCCCACAAGTATGTGAAAATCGGATATGAATAAATCATAATGTATTTTGTAGTTTATTTAGAATCTAATTTGCTGGATTTAATGTGATAAAATTTAATATTTGCAGAAGAATCATCACTTAAAAGATCGAAAGTCGACGTGGAACCTGCAGCTGAAAGTACAGATAATGTTCCTAGTCAAGTTGTAATATCTGATGCACTTGCAAACTGTTTGGGTATTGAAGAAAGAGAAATGTCCCAGTCAGAGGCTTTGAGACTTGTTTGGGAGTACATAAAGGTCAATAATCTTGAGGTATGATACTCTTTGTATGAATGGGTCATTTCAGGTTATATGTTATCTGTAATGGGTCAAAACCTTCCCAGAATGACAGAACATTGTGCTACGGACACTTGAAAAAGCTGTTTTTCAAGGTCTCATCGTTTCGGTAAATAAAAAAATAGCTTGAAAGGAAACATGTCAAATGGAATGAAAATCACCCAAAGTTATTTTGTTCAGATTGTAGAAATAATTTAGTTTTTATGGAAATAATTTAATTTACATGTTATGTGTTTCGGTGTGACGATAGCTATTCTGATCCGTACAAAGAAACTATTTGTTACCAGAACCGAACCTACCCTCCCATTTTGCGAAATCTATTTAGAATGATAATCACATGGCTGACCGATGGGCACATGGTTGGTTATACAAGAGTTTTTTGTCTAAATGTCTAGTAGTCAAATTTCTAGAAAGCTCTTTATTACGAGATACTGAGAATTTTGTAAAACTAAACTTATCATATGCATACTTTGTGACACAAGAAATTTTGATTTTAATAGATTGATAATTAAGTAATCGTTGCTATCAATGTTTGGTGGCTTTTTAACAAAAGCAGTGTTTGGTGGATTTTAGAAAAAAAATTGTAGTGATGTGTAGGGCTTCATGATTACCTTATTTTTGTTGTGTTTGCTTTTAAGTAATACAATTACAAGCAAGCAGCATATGGTTTACATAATTAGTGAACTTGTTTTATTTATTTATCTATTATTTTTTTGGGTGGTTGAATGATAGGATCCTCAAAATTCGGTGATGATTCTATGTGATGAAAAGCTTAAAGAACTTTTTGGATGTGAAAGCATTTCTGCGATGGGTATACCCGAGTTGGTGATCAGAAATCATTTAACCAAGCAGTAATTTTATCAACTTACATGAACTGGTGCGTATTTTAGCCCTTTAAACTATTCCTTAATGAAATTACAGATGGATTTATTTATATATGAATACAGGGCTGTTCGGGGTTATCTGCGACCGTAATAATCAATTTTTTAATGTTTTGATTACTAGATTTGAGTTAATGGCCAAAATCGTCCTTGAGGTTTGGCCAGTTTTGCTATATCAGTCAACTATCGAAACTTTTTACATTTGGGTCCTTCTGTTTTACGTTTTGTTGCCAAATTCGTCCCTGCCACTAAACCCAGTTAACTATTGTCGTTAATTCTGGGGGTATTTTTGTCTTTTTGTGTCTGCCCCTTTTTAAAACCCAATTTAAACAGAGTTATGGGGGCAGCTAAAAAGACAAAAATACCCCAGAGTTAACGACAATAGTTAACTGGGTTTAGTGTTAGGGACGAATTTGGCAACAAAATGTAAAACAAAAGGACCCAGATGTAAAAAGTTTCGATTTTGGACTAATGTAGCAAAACTGCCAAACCTTAGGGACGATTTTGGCCATTAACTCACTAGATTTCGTTTTTAATTGGATGATCATCTGGGGGGTAAAATAAATAACCAGTTTTGCATAATCAGTTTCATACCAGTTACAACGAACTGATTATCCAAGGATAAATATAAACATGTAAACACCTCCTATATGCGGTGTTAAGAAGTTACACTATATTTTGAGTATTTCCCTTGTGTTTTTTTCATTCAGATATGCAGTCTAATAGTTTATGGCTTGTCTGACTCTGAAGGAAGTGGTAGGTTTTTTTTTCTTCTAAAGTTTCACTGTTTAATGGTTCTGCTGACATGGTTAGTCGGTTAGATGTAATTCGAGTGGCGACTTGATTTTATGTAAACCCGAATGGAATAAGTTCATGGTTTCGGTTTTCTTTATCTTATGTTTAGATGTGCCCCTTTGTAAATGCCTAACCTTGGACAGAATGTAGTTTGACTGGTTTTTAATGGAAGCTTAGAATCTTGTGTGATTGCTTCGTTTTGTTTTAATTTATTTTTACTGAAGAACCAGATGTATGATACAATGATTAATGATGATCATTTATGAAGGATGCATGGCCCTTGGATCATTCATGATGTAGATATTTAGTATTATTTTTTTATGAACAACAAACATCTATATACTAGGTTAGAGCCCCGGGTGTACACCCGGTATATCTCCGAGTCAAATGAGAAACTTATTTTATAAAGATTGTGTATGCAAGTTTTAATTACGTATTACAAATTTCTCTGAATTTGGGTTACTTAGAAATATAATAAAAGAGTTTAATGTTATCCAGTAAATTTTTTTTTTGAAAGGTTTAGATCAATGGAAATCCTTGTACAACCTTAACCTAATGGTCCCAAGTTCGAATCCCTACCCACACACCGGTGTCCTCCTTGCTTAAGCTCAAACCGTCACGGGGAATTTTTTTTGTGGTGTGCATGAATCGAACCTGTGACCTCCCCCCAGGATGGGATGATATATGAATTATGCAATATTTGATTTGACGTCATTAAAAAACAAATATTGAAATAAAGATGGAGTCATATTTATTTAAACCGTATGCAAATGAAGATGAAAATTCTAAGTACATAAATATAGTTTAACAAAAAATACAACAAAAAAATGAAACTAAACTGTTTAAGAAAAATATAATTAAATACTTACTCACAAACTTCAAATATCTATAGTATTTGAATTATTGACGAAAGAAAGCACAACAATCCTCACAGCCTGGTTAGGTTTGTTCAATTTCTTATAAAATCAGGTATTTTCCAAGATACACAACCATCCAATCTGAAACAAAGCAATAAAACAACTAAAACAAACATGTTGCCTTGATTGGTTTACTAACATGATTTAAGCAATACATTAGTGTAGAAAATCAAATTAACTATTACATGTTCTGCTCTATTTCCGAATACGGACATCATGGCATAATCATGTTGCTCTCGCCCATTCATCCTGCCATTAAGACCAACTACAATGGAAAATCTATGCATGTTAAAGACCCGTGTTAACACAGTACATCCCCAAGTCAAATAACAAAATTCTATAAACTGTAGTATACAATTTTTATTTATTGAAAGTCGTGTATTACAATTCGTATATATTTTGGTTGAATGCAAAATATCATAAAATAATCTTTGATTTACCACCTAGAAGAAGGATAACATATTCTTTTTACATAACCCATATCGACCCATAATTAAAGGGGATGAAACTGCAATCTCGAGTCATGTTGAATCTTATAAGCATATAGTTTAAACTATTAACCTGAAGACAGGTTCCGTAAAGTACCTTGAGACGCCTTCCATTCTAACATCTTTTAGCCTGAGCCACAAGTCAACACAAATATTAGAAATTTATGTTTTATATGACAAATACAACACAAATAATAGAACCTAAAATATTAAACCCTAGGATATGAATCCCAACCACAAATCCTAAAATGTAAACTAAGCCATCAATAATAAAATGATAATCTATCCATTCAAACATCTACATTTACTAACTAATTTTATAGTTTATGATCCTAAAACAGTTTTTATTTGTCAGCATGCTCGATTAGTCTATTTAATTAATGAAAACTTAAATGAGTGAGGTTGCATGGTGTTATCAATGTTAGCACAATGTATCACCCACTCCACCAGTAAACGAAATGTCAAAAGTCGAAGTTTCCCGACAACTGACATCATACATTAATTTTGATATGGAAAATCTCTAACCATAGAAATAAGAAATTTGACTTGATGCCCCATGGTCAAAACTAATTTACACTAAACAAAGTAAATATTTATAGCAAATGACTAAAAATATAAATAGAAAAATGTATTCAGTCAGCCCAGACCGGCTTCACTTTATAATTTTTTTTAATCTCTTAGGCCCAAACCCATTGCGACCCGCCGCTACACAACCTGCTCGCAGCACGAGCCGCCCGAATTTCCACATGTACCCATTGTAGATATAAATAGATATAGAGAACATATACCTGAGTGAACATGGTTCGCGTGGCAGCAAGAAGTGGAAGCGGGGCAGAGCAGGCAGCTAGTAATGGAACAACATCGAGAGCCAAAATCCCTGTCATACCCACATCACCAACATCTGAGACCATCGACTCGGGTCCGCTGGCCGCCAAATTCATTTGAATTCCCTATACCATATCATAATTTCATTTTAAACTATTATAAAATCATGGTGGCATAGTATTATTAGTGTTTACCAAACCACTCTCTTCTTAGTTCTTACCAAACAAACCTTAAAAAGAAAAAGAACACAAAATTCAAGTAAACTAAAAATTGGAATCAAGATCTTACCGGTCAAGACTATGGCTTTTATATCATCCATCCTCATAGCCTCTATGAAATAAGTATATGTGATTTAATTAACATTCGAAAGCAAACATGCTTTAGATCTGATGTAATATTTAATTGTTGTTTGTCAACAATCTAAAACACTAATTATAAAGGGGTGTCATTTTAAAACATTATGCTTGCTAAGGTCACTTAGAATGGATCGATCTAAATTGCATACTAAGGGCGTTTGGACACCATACCTTTTTTAACCATGTGTCTAACAAAGTCCGGCTCTTAGTACCTTTGATATTTCAAAGTTTCATAAGCACTGCATTTATACTTGATCGCTGTCACACCATCAGTTGATCACTTTTCGCATACCACACTACGGTCAAGCACCACAAAAATCGCTCAAAAAAGTAATAACAATGGTTCATAACCATTTAACACCGACACCTTCACTCCCTTCTAAGGCAGCACTTAACAAAACTTGACAAAAGCAGACCCTCTTCTGCCATGTAACAACACAGAAACCCTAAACTACTGTCAAAGTTTTGGCACGTTACTTGTGATCATATATACCAACAAATCCAATAGTATAAATTATAAATTACATGAGAAGACTTTGATCATCAACCTCTTCGGCTAACAACAATAAGTTTAAGCGAACTAAGAATATCGTTGTATGTTACATAACTCATGCAAGCAGGCGAGTACTTCAGTCGACCATGTATGCTACAAAAATAAGTTTAAGCAAACTAAGAATATCGTTGTAAGTTTAAGCAAAACTATTTTAGATCCAACTACCGGGAAAACTAAAAAAATAAATGAATAAATAAATAAATTACTGAATACATACATGTTGAAGCATCAAGTAACATAACCTATAATGGAGGTCTTAAAAGATGCATATAAACAAAAGCTACCAATTTAACCAAGATTTTGCACAACGAACTCATCTACTCAATCCTTGGGTTCATTCGAACCATGTTCTTTAACGCTCATGGATCTTCTTATTTTTAGATTACCACTTTGTGCCAAATGTTGTTCTTGTTGCTGGAGTTGTTGCTGCTAAATTTGGTGGAGGTGTTCCTCTTTCAGTGCATCATTTAAAGCTGCCTTAAAAAATGAAGCATGTTTCAGTACTCTTAACAAAGGAAACATTTTCAAAACTAAAAACAAAATAAGACAACTAAATATTTGTTTTAATCCAGAACAGAAAGACTACAATATAAGAGCAAATATTACCCAATCAACCTATGATGTTTAGACTACAATTGGCAATTTTGACCCAATTACTTATAAACGGGTCAACTTGGGTTGTGTTTGATGTCAGTAACTATAGAGAATGTAGATTATATAATGCACAAGAAAATAGTACTTCCGCTTAGCCTAATCAAGACACACAGACATATATAATATAATGTCACAATAACAAAAAATATAATAATTACTTAATTAGATCTCATGTTTTGCCTCTTTGTAGCGAACAAATAATGCACTGTAATAATGTCTTCTATGCATAATTTTGAAGGAAAAAAACCTTGACTGCAAATCAATTGTAAAAAGTTGGACGGTAATTATAACACATTATTCAGAGTGAATCAGTTTCAAATTTTATAATTACATGAACAATGGAACACTGAGTGTTTCCCCCAAGAATCAGCCACCCTATAATCTTCCAATCACCCACAAAAAATACGCAAAAAAAAGACTTAGTGGGACATCTACCTGTGATCTTTCAGATAGTCCCGTGTCAACCTTAGACATCCTTAAAGCCAGGACAACAGTTAAAAAATGGCTAGATTGATGTTTCCTAAAATTAAGAATTTATTTAAATAGAGCATATTAAAATTTTATTTGAACAGTAAAAAAATAGACGGAAGGAAAATTGAATTTATAAAGTATTCTATTTGACTTCAAAGTCAAACACAGAAAACATAGGCTACTTTACTAAATGCGAAAAGGGATACTTAAAAAGTCTTAGGATTCAATAAGCTAATACGGGGGATGGATCAAACAAACCATATGAATGTAACTATAAAGCAAAGTTGTTAAATATCAGACTGTACAATTCAATTCAATACAATATTACATCATTCTGAATTAGATGGTTAAGATAATATCATAATGGCGGAAATCAATTAACGCAATTATGATAGGGATGACTGAAACATAGTTGTTAAAAGCCATCACCTCTTGTGCCTAGGCCCATTTTTCGGGCGAGGCGAGGCAAATGAGCTTTAAGTCGAGGAAATTGCGCTTTAATTCTCCAGGTTATGGTTTAGACTTTAGGAGCAGATTTCGGCGAGATTCCCAAACTCCCAAGAGTTTCCAACCGAGTTCTCTAAATTATGGCTAGATTCCAACCAGATTTTTACTTTTATCTAAGGAACACTACTTTTATACACTAATATTTTAAAACTTTTGATATAAATAGATGATATTAAATGTTACACAATAGCTTTTGTTATTTTATTTGAAAAAATAATACTATTTTACTAATACATAATATATTTTTACTTTTTTCCTTTATTCGTTTTTTTGTCTTAGGCCCTCGCCTTTTTTGCGCTTTGCGCCTAGGCCCCAGGCGGGGCCTGTGTGCCGTGAGTGCGCCTAACGCATTTGATAACTATGGAATGAACCATTAATGTTCAAAACTACCGACACATAGCTATCTGTACTCTCCTTCCATGGTATCCGAATGTTCCTCATTCAAGACATCATGATGAGACTCAACATCCTCATTCCAGCTTTCCTTTATTTTAAAACACTAAAACTAAATCTTCAGTGTGTTGTAAAAAGACTCATAATATATCAATTAAAAAAATTGTGTATGTGATGTTGCTCAAACTGTAGGTTTAGTCAAGACTTTTAGTTTAGTGCAAGTTTGTTCCAACAATGACTTTTTTACAACTAATGCCATCAGATTTATGGTAAGAAATGGCCTTTTTATTCTACAGACTTCATGTTTTCATATCAGAATTATCATATCATAAAAAACAACAAAACACAATTCAAATGCTATTTTCAAAAATTCAGATTCAATATGTCAAATTACAACAGCTACGAAATGTTTTCAAATAACCATTTCTGTCCTTATATATTTATAGTAGCAATAACCAATATTGGTAACAAAGAAAAGTAAAATAGTATGTTAAGCCTAGTGAACATTTTAATAAACTGTGTTTACCTTATTTAAAGCCTTGTTGGCATCTTCTTCGGCCATCCATCCTTTTATTTATGTTTCGAATGCTTTGACCTTTGACTTTTCAGCATACTTAGTGGCTTGTCTATCGTGCAAGTCAGAAGATTAAAGCCCTTAAGGTCCTTCCCCAAGAAAGCAGATAATACCCCCCATAAAAAATATATGGTGGAGGCCAGAAACAAATTTTGTGCTACACCAGAAACATGGCGGGGAGAAAATTGAACCAGTTTGTCATGAGATTCATATGGAGAGGGTAAAGTTGGATCATTTATCTCAAGCAAATATATTTAGAAAAGGTAAACAGGTAATTAGCTGAAATTTTAAGCAAATGAAGGTGGCAGCCCTCTTTACCTACAATAACTTGCTAAACTTTTTTTGGAAGTTCTTTGATAACGGGTCAAGTAGAAACTTTGAACTTCATGTATTCAAATATAACTTGAAACACTTAGGCAACCACATGGATAAAAATGGTTAGCAATTGAAACAAACCTAACTGAAAAACATTTTAGCTCATTACTAACCCAAACATTTTCGCCACCTCTATCAAACAAAATATAAAAAAAGTTCACCAAATTCAAGAAAGAAACTACCTTTCTAATAATCAGTATTGGAATAGGACCAGTGAGTATTTAGCGTCGAGATCAAGTCAAGTGCAGCAGATTGATTTGCATCTTTCTCTTGCACAATTTTGACTTCTTCAAGCGCCTCTCCCGCAAACCCAAAATCTGACAATCAACATCAAATCGATAGAAAAACGAAAATTAACTCAACATACCTCAACAGAATAACCGATGGTTGCAGTGATTGCCGCTGTTTATACCAATCGTTAACAGATAATCAATTATAAGGTCGGTCTTACTTGTTCCGCAACAAAGCATGTTAAGAGAAAAAGGAGAGAAGGTGGTGAGGCATAATAACTAATAAGGCGCGGAAGATGTCAACAACAAAAATATGTGTCGTTTAATCAAACGTATCCAATTTCAAAATATTATTTTAATTAAATAAAACTTGAAGCCTGTAACCATGAACATGTCTGTTACAATTCAATCATTAAAATTACAAAATATAATTTTAACGTTTAAGTATAACCATAGTAATAGTAGCTCATAGTTTTAAGTATAACCATTAAGAATAAGAACCAAATAAGGAGGTGCGGAACTAAATAAAACCCATAAGAACTAAAAAACATGTAAAATTTTAAGGGCAAAGAAACAACTACCAGAACCTGAACTCAGGTAGCTGTCAGATGAAAGCCTTGAACTCATCTGAGCCCTTTGTAGGTAGCAGGGGACCATTTGAAGGTTCCAGTCAATGTACCTGTGCATTCATGTTTTCTCCTGCTCAATCGATTCCAGTTCTGATGTATGCTAATTAAATTGAACCCCTAAAAGACTTTGATTGATTAAAAGGGCAAGCCTAACCTGATGGATAATGACTACCAATTAAATTGAACCCCTAAAATACAGACTCAATTCAATCGCACGCAAGCTTTACCATTCGCACATAACCTTCCCTTCAATCTAAATATCCAATATTACTTACAAATGCGGTTTGAGCAGTATTCTACATTCTACCTCCACTGTTTAACAATCTGAACACACAAGAATACCCAATGTTTAACCCATTTGATTTGATGAACCTAACCTATTCACTCAACATGCACCTATGAAAAGTGAGAGACATAAACAGTAAAATTATTCTTAAATTAATCTTGTCTATGAAGTGAAATTTAATAATATTAAACCTGAACTGATTATCTAAATAAGGTGCAAGTGCAATGTATGTGCTAGAATACCTTTTGTGGGTCTTAAATTTCTCAATAAGAACTATGATTTCACATTCTTCACCTTCATTTGATCCTCCATCACAACCATTCTAACAATATTAGCCGTAACACGCTTCAAGTCTGTATAAAAAAGAGTGAATCGCACAACAGCAACGAAGTCAAAACCGAGGCAAAAAAGCAGTGGGCTTTTTTTGTACTCGAGGCGCAAGACAATTATATAATTTTATTTATGTATATATCCTATAGGTTTATAGCATCCTTTACCCATATATATATATATACACACATGTATAACAATTTAAAGCACAAAAACAACCCGTGTACAGAAAGCGCGTGCCTTGGTGGATTTCCCCCCCCCCCCCCAGAAAAGCTTGCTTTTCTTCTACTTTTTGTACATTGTGCGCCTTATGTCACACAAGAAGCATGAAGCTGCGCCTCAGGTTGCCTTGCGCTTTAGTGCGCCTTAGGCGTTGCTTTATAAAACCAAGTTTGATTTTGGGCAGTTTTGACAGTTTCATCCCCTAACATAAACCCTGACATGATTCTAATAATAATTATATTAATAATAGCACCAATAACTCAAAATATAATCAATAAATAACTGAAAAAAATAATAATACCTTTTGGAGAAGTTGCTATCAGCCGTAACAGTAATCTTATTCTTCTCACGAGAAATAGTAACGGAATCGCCTAAATTACCAGCTTTACCACCAACCTTAATCCTCTCCTGAAGAAACTTCTCAAGCGATGCAATCTCCATTATCTTATCTTCAGCCGACTTTCCACAGTCGATCACAAACGACGACGTTTTCTTCTTCCCGCCCTTTGTTCCGGCAACTCGACTCATCTTCGATTCTTAATCGTTGTTCTCTATGAATTGAAACGACGAAACCTACAATTAATGATAATATTACTTGATTAATAATAATAATATAGAAACAGGTCTAATCTAAACGATTCAGAAAACTACAAACAATATAAACGGCGATAGTTGATGAGTATATGATATTAGGGTTAGATGGGTCGGAGATTACCTTTGAAAAAGAAGAAGATTAGGTTGTGTCGCAGGCAGAGACGATTACCTTTCGATTGGAAGAAGCTAAAACACATATTAGGCAGGGGCGCATGTGATCAATATTTGAGTTTCAAGAAATGAAGAAGATAAAGATTAGAGCAGAGAGATAGAGGCGCCGATTATGATGTTAGGGTTAGAATGTGTGTGAATGAGATACTTGAAAAGAGTATTTATACCTATTAAGTTGGAGCTCCATATTCAATATGGATAGCTCAAACACTCTCTTAGGGCTCCATTCAACCCAAGTTAACCTTAATTATTATATAGATAGATTGATATAGAGAGCAAGAAACTGGGGCAATACAACGAAACGGTAAAAAAAACACCAACAAACGAAAGGCCTGAACCAGCCAAAACCACCTTAAACCAAATCTATAACATCAAACCTGATCCAACTATCCCACTTTGGACTCGGCCCATTGGTGCCAGCCAAAACCACATTAAACCAAATCTATAACATCAAACATGATCCAACTATCCCACTTTGGACTCGGCCCATTGGTGCGGTGAGTCATCCACAAGAAAGAATCCTCTTTAATCATCTCGACAGTTTTCCTAACCGGGAGGAAAGTGTTCTCGAAAACTTTCGAATTTCTAGCATGCCAAATCCTCCAAGTAGTAGCCATAAGAATCATCAAGACAAACTTCTTCCAGCATTTACTCCCAATCTGAGCATTCATATAATCGATGATCCCAGCTAGAGAGTTAATTCGATGATCCCAGCTAGAGAGTTAATCTGTCCCGGCCAAGCGACTTTAACCCAAGAGAAGATATTCTAATATTTAGTATGTTATTATAGGAAACCTGTTTTTCTTTCATTTGTTATGCATCAAGGTTTTTTTTTTTTTTTTTTCGTAACTGTAAGCAAAAATTCACATAACAAGATAGAAAAGGTTATCTATTTTGTAAATATTGGAAACCTTGTGGACATGACTTGGATTCGAGACCTAAGCGAAGAATGGACCATATTCCTGCTTGCATTGTTCATCCATCTTTAAGCCTTGGGCCGTAAATGAACTGTTAGAAGGGGGTTCCAGAGGACAACGTCTCGAGTATCACCCTCTGATGCTCAAGTCGCTAAGATTGTAACGGATCTTATATGTAAAATATGAGCATCATCCCATGTGATCTTTTTGTTAAAATTAAAAGGCTAGTTATCTAGTGGTATGGTGCTAGCTTCTCACAAAAGCATTGTAGATATGATATTTAGGAGTAGAACTTTAACTTCTAGATGCTCTTTTATTGTTTTATAAAAAAATTAAATCGCCCTGCCATACTTCACATAACCATAACACATGTATAGTGACTGTGAAGAGTGAAATCACTTTTATTTACATAATGATAATTTTTTTCAACTTTTACCGAATTCGCTCCAACTCTTTACTAATTTTATCAAGTAAAGTTACCAAAATTTACAATCCAATTCCAATCAAGTTTGTTCACTTGTAACAAAAAAAAAATTTATCCCCATCTTTTCAAGTTGACAAAGTGTCCCATTTATGGTTTCTATGTATTTCTAAATTCAAAGATTATCTCTCAACAAAACACAACAATACTCAAAGTTAGCAAGTTTGTTCACTTTTAACTTTTGCAGATTGAAGACTCTTTTTAACATTCAGCCTCATTTAATAATCAATATTACCACAAACCACGTTGTGGTAAAAATTTTCTAAGAGTTTATCTTTGTTACATTTTTCTTAGCCAAACATGCTTAAGTCTTGGTCGTAAATTGTAACATTTAATTTAACTTATGATAGTACCTGAATTTTAATTAAATTAATTTGAACTGGAACTCCTAATGAGTATCTTAAACACCTGAGTTTATAAAATGTTAATTGAAATACATAGAAATATAGAATACTTGTACCCATTGATTGTGATATCTCAATAAACAATGAGATAGTCTAATATATTAAAACAAATAGATAGTCTAATATATTAAAACAAATATTTCAATTCACAATATACATCTTTAACCCATTTAATTTTAATTAAATTTATCTTTCAATAATAACGTGTGTTTATTAACTGTAAAAAAATTAATACACAGTTGTGTTATATTTGTTTTTCTCAACATTACAATATAGTTTTCTTTGAAATTGGGTTGCATCTGATATAAAGTAATTTTTGGTTATCATAAACCATACCCATTACCAGTACCGTAATAAACCGAGCCATAACCAACCGAAAAACATCCATACATATATCAGTACTCTCAGAACCTATATCGATATTCCTTTTTATAGTTTTCAATCAGTACCATAACGAACCAAACCGACACCCATCGTGAAATCAACGTTATCATAACCGCTATCAACATCATTTTTATTGGTTTTCAATGATATAAAACACTTATCAATTTTCTTTCTTTTAGGTTGTACCGGTAAAAAACCCAACTGATACAACCAACCAAACAACATCGATACGATAAACGTCCAGCTGCCTAATGAGTTGTGTTGCAGGTGCGGGTATGTAAACGAAGACTCGGATCATGCGTTGCTCAACTGTGTGTGGGCTAGAGCAATCTGGTGGAATGTTTTGTCGTGGATTAAAATCCCGTGGTCTCCTGATCAGCTTCATTTGGCCGGTTGGTTTGATACCTTAATTGATCGTCCGGGTTCGACTAATTGGAAGAAGTTGATTCACATGGTTATGTTATCGACAGTTTGGAAATTGTGGTTAGCGAGAAACACTAGCGTCTATGATAAGAAGTTCATCCCGGTGCAAGCTACGGTGGATCTGATTAAGGAAAATGCCTTCATGTGGATTATTAATCGGGCGAAGATATGTTCTTTGAATTGGCCGAGTGGGCCTGTTTTGATGTTAATCAGTTCGTGTAATTTTCTTTTTGGTGTTTGTATTCCAAGCTTCTTACTAACTCTTTATATTTAGCTATAAAGTGGTCTCCTTTAAAAAAAAATAATAATAAAATAGAGAGGAGTGCCTGAAAATGTAAGGTGATGGTGTGGCGAGCTATTCGTAATCGTTTACCTACTTGCGCTGAATTATTGAAGAGAGGAGTGCCTCTGCATCAGTCCGCCTGCGCCTTTTGCCATTCAGATTCGGAAACAGCTATGCATCTGTTCTCAGGGTGCGTTTTTGCTGCGGAGATTTGGAGTAGACTATCCAGATGGTGTCGCTTGAGTCCCCTTTTCGCTTTTGATGTTCCGGACATAGTGAAAGCTGATGAAATTCAATCGTTGCCGACTTCGAAAAGGATTATTCTTCGCGGTATCATCTTTACTAGCCTGTGGATTATTTGGATTGAAAGAAATGAAAGAATTTTCACCCACAAGTCTCGAAGGCCGATCGAGGTTATGGAACGTATCAAGTTAACTTCTTTCTTTTGGTTTCGGCATAGGACTAGAATTAAACATGTCGATTGGAAACAATGGTGTAGTTATCCTTTGGATGTGATGTAACTCGTTTGTTGTTGCCCGGGGGTCCTTGCTTCGAGGTCCGTCCGTGGCGTTTTTTAATGAAATTTGCTTTAAAAAAAATAAAATAGGAACGCGTTTTCCCTATACGACATCATGTAGTTTGTGTACCATCAAAGATTCGGATAAGTATAAAAATTTAAAACGGATAAATATAAAAACTTTAATTTGTTAGGGCTTGAATAAAAAACCGTCCGTATATATAAAAGATACAAAACACAACACATATCGATATTATTTATTTAATAATCCTCTGCTAAACAAGAACAGATCGAGAGAAAGATCTGTTCGATCAACAATCAACAATGGCTGAAGAATTGGTGTTGGACACAGCGATCAGAGACTGGGTATTAATCCCCTTATCAGTAGTCATGGTTCTTATTGGAATACTTCGATACTTTGTCTCCAAACTCATGCGTACCACTCAAGTGCCTGATTCCAAGATAATCAAAGAAGGGTCTGTTGAAATTAATGTTTTTTTATTCAGATATTTGTTTCTGATAGTGTAGATTTACTTAATTTGATTCTGTTTTTGTGTGTTTATTAGGCAGGTTATTATTAGAGCTAGAAATCTACGGGCTGCTGCTAATTTTATACCTGCGAAGGCGTTCGGGCTCGGAAAGTGTATTATACGAATGAGGTTTGACTTCTTGACTTGGGTTGTTTGTGTTTTTTAGTTTAAGTGGCGGTTCTGGAATTGAAGGATTTAGGTTATATGATGTTAAGTTTGATTGTTAATAGTTGGATTTTATTAGTTTCGATTCCATTATGAGGTTCGGTTTACGCGGCCTTTTATTTGTGTGATTTGATATTTTGATAGAAATTCATTGAAATTTTGTTGGTCAGATTGGCTACAATAGTGATGAGGTTATGAGTGGTTTATTGCTTGCGTATGTGGCTAGTTTTTGGGACCTGATCGCGTGTTTTTAAGACAAAGTCTTGAACTTTGTAAGCTGATGAATAAAAGTTAGATGATTTTTGTATAAGGGTTCACTCAGGGATCGGGAAGGTGGTTTAGGATACTTCGCTACTTGTTACTTATTTGCTGAATGGTTCTAATTGTACGTCACTGATAGTCCTATTATGAAATTTGGAACAAGGGCTATAAGGCTAATAGGTTGAAGTTAAATAGTTTTATAGATTTTACTTTTATGGACTGCTTAAGCCTGTCTGTTTAGATGTTATACTTTATATCGAGATCCTACAAAGTACAATCTTATGGCCAAAATCAGGATCCTATGCATGATCAAGATGTTTCGTTATACGTTGCCGTAAAATCATAAATCTCAAGACGAGGATTAAGATCTTAACCATGGATGTTTTTATCTTTTGATATCATCAGAATGCTGAAAGCCTGAAACTATTTAAAATATAACTACTGTTTGACATATTTGCACAAATAAAGAAAAAAAAACTATATATTTAGTTTGGTCCTATTAATCTCCAGAAACCAATCTCTTTCCATGAACTAGTTAAAACAAAGAGTACACTACTATTATATCTTTGCTTTCTCTTCTCTATTAGTTGCTCCTAGGTTCACCGTTCACCTTTCTATTGTGTGCTCGTTCTTGAGTTTAGGTCAAGTATGAGGACATTGACTTTATTCAGGTTATATTCGTTAAACACAAACCAAGCCATCCTTGTTTGGTTTGGGTACTAGCTATTTTTCAGAACTTAAAACAGAACAACATGACCCCGTATAACTTGAAACTTGAATAACCTGGCGGAACAACGCCCTTAGGACTCTTCCTGCATATAGAACTTTCTATCTTCATCCAGTCTTAGGAGGAAGACCTACAATGTTCTTTCTTGTGGGAGCCCCCAATGTATCTTTTTTGCATTAGCATATATGATAATCAGATGACATTGCTGTTGGATTTGCAGGAAAACGGTTTACTACACGTTCCCAAGGGCCAGGCTCAGAATCCACAAGCACAAATGTTCTCTGACCCAAACATGGCTATGGATATGATGAAGAAGAATCTTTCAATGATCATACCACAGGTATGGTGTTTTACATTTTTAATACAACTTCTTTCGTCTAAAAAAATGCTTTTCCTTTACATGCGATACTAATCCTCCTCCTACTTGCGCAGACCCTCACTTTTGCATGGGTTAACTTCTTCTTTTCCGGGTTTGTAGCAGGTATCACCCTTTATGCTTCTGTTTTACGTTTAACATGCGATTTTATCGTTTACCTTTTACCAGCGGATGCTTTACTTGTTTCTTTGTATGTAATTCTTATGGATTGTAATTTCTATGTTTGTTTATCCAGCAAAGATACCTTTTCCACTGACTCAGAGGTTTAGATCCATGTTACAGAACGGGATTGATTTGAGTACCGTTGATGTCAGTTACGTTAGCAGTCGTTCTTGGTATGCCCTCATGCATTTATAAAGTTTGCTTTCTTTTTCTGTAAATAACATTTCCCATTTCAATCACTTTTATTGTAGTAATACTAACTTAGTTTACGGACGGTAAATGTTTTGTCTTTATCAGGTACTTCCTTAATCTGTTTGGGTTGAGAGGATTGTTTAGCCTCATTCTGGGAGAGGAAAATGGTTAGTATGCACTTTGTTCTCATAATTTGTTATTAGTTAACAATGTCACTATAAAAATTATTATTGACACCGTTAATTCTAGTGATCATCTGTTGGAAATTGACTTGCACATTTTTTTGCTATTATTTAACGATGCAGCCACAGATGATACACAGCGTATGATGCAAATGAGTGGATTTGGATTTGATCCATCAAAGGTATACATATATGAATGGTTCTGTTTACAAATAGAGTTATGAGCAGTAATAGGGTTGATTTATAGGCAGCAATATGGGCCAATTTACTTATCATGAAAGGGTTGAGTTTGATCTTTAACATCAACAAAAAGCTTTTTTTCCGCTAAAATAGGAACGGTTTAAAGGTCAACATGATGAAAGGTAGCCAAAATCATATTATTCAAAAACTTACGTTGTTATCATAACAACTTATATTTCCTTATCATATTAAATACAGATTAATACTAAAACATTTGCAGAAAAAAAGTGTTATGGTTCAACTCAACCTATTCCTAATCGTACCAAAGTAATTACTCGTTTGACCCGTTTACCAGACTCCCAATCTGAGACCTCTAGATTGAATGCATCGTATGGTGTATTTTTTTTTCTTTTTTAGGCAGGAACCCTTGGGCATGATCCTTGCTAGTTTGCATCTTGCATGGATTAGTTTTCATCTTTTTTATTTATTTATTAATTTGACAGAGTTTGGGTGCGGAAAAAGACGGGTTAGACATAGTTCAGCATGATTGGGTCCTACCGAAATTCGAGCAACGTGCCGAAGCCGTGCTTAGAAAACGCCTTAGCAGCTAACTTACCATGCTGGTCTGGATGACTAGCGGTAAGTTATGATTATAGGTCTTTTGTTCTTGCCTTTGAGACTTTTGAAAGGAACTTATTTGTAATAGTTTTGATGAAAAATGTTATCTGTAACATCATTAGAAGTTACTTGATGCTAGTTTTAATACCCACATTTGGATCATGTGTTTCTTTTAAATTATGGATTTTGTTCCAACCTTTTGCAGTCTTAATAATACTTTAGCTATGATTTTAAGTTTGTGTGCAGTAACCATTTTACCCTAGACCGTTTAGCATTCTAATCAGACTAAAATGAACCAAGATGTGAACTAAACCAAATTCTAATTTAATATTTTTGAACATAACCAACTTGGATGTTTCAATTATGAGGGTGTTTGGGATTGCGTTTTGAATCTGATTTTTAGATTATTACGTTTTGAAAACGCAGATAATCCGTTTTTAGTGTTTGGATTGCGTTTTGAAAACGCAGATAATCAGTTTTTTAAGCTACCAAAACGCAATAATCTATAAGCAGCTACACCCCTCCTTTTCCAAAACGAATAATCTGTTTTGAATAATCAATCCCAAACACCCCCTATGTATAAATATAATTTCCTTTTAAACTATAAAAGAGTATTTATATGCTTAGTTTTGTAGTAGGTATAGGGATTTGGTTAATCGGGTAGGTATAAAAAATATTTTCATATCCAATCTTAGAGGGTGTTTGAGATTGATTATTCAAAATAGATTATGCGTTTTGAAAAAGCAGGGGTGGAGCTGCTTATAAATTATTGCGTTTTGATAGCCTAAAAAACTGATTAACCATAAACCCCCTAAATTGAAACCTAAAAGCATAACCATCCATTCGTAGCTTTCTTAAAACATCAATTTAACCATAAACCGTAACCTTAAACATTAAACCTAATTCGAAATCTAACACATAAACCACTAATCAGTCTTAATAAATCAAACCTTAAAACATCAATTGAACCCTAAACGACTGTTTGGCGGATGATTGAAATTGCAATCAGTTTTTACAGTTGTTGAACCCTAAAAACCCCTAACTTTAAACATAAAACATCAACCCTAAATCATCTCTCAAATACAAAACGATTAATACGAATGAACAATAACAATCGAAAACTATAGAACAATAACTAAAACAGAAAACAGAGCAAAAGACTAACATTAATCGAAAGTTTAAAAACATATATGGAAAATCTTTGAAACAAAAGAAAGAATAATCGATCAATGAACATCGAAACTAAGATCCAGAAACAATCAGTAACCTAAAATCGATCTAACACAGATTTTGAAAAGGAAAAGTAAGATGAGGATGAATATTAAAAATCAAATGTTATGAATGTCAAATCGGAAACAGAAACTTACAATTAAAACAGTTTCTATGATACCTGTTGAAATCAAATCTCACGGTTATCGATTAGGGTTGAGGAAGAATGAAGCAGGGATGGAGAGAACGATAATAGTGAGATTAAACACGAAGAAGATGAAGTTATATGATTGTTACCTGATAATCGGCTCTCTGGTATCTCTCTCTCTACAGAAAAAACACACAAAAAATATAGAAAAAACAGACAGATGAAGAAGAACTATTGATTGACATAAGAATGGAAGAGAGAAAACCTTGAAGAGAAGATGAAGAAGACGGCAATATTGCTCGGATTCGAACGAATCGCTCTTGATTAGGGTTTTGGCTTGAAGAAGGTTATGAAAGAAATTGGGTGTTAGGTTATGTTACGTGTTTTGGAGAAGAATAAAAAAAAAGGAAACTAATTAATATGATTAATGATATTAGGAAAGTATTAATTGACCATATTTATGTATTATTACTCTATTTTTTATTTTTTAAAAAAGAAAAATTTTATAAATTACAAAAGGATGACACATGGCACAATATGGGAAGAGAGAGGAATTGAGGTACAATATGGGAGTGCCAAGTGTCCTCATGGACTTTGTTTTATTAGATGTATAGATATTTTACATTGGCCGGTCTGCTCAGGTCTTCAAAATCAATATCTTTTAATCAAGAAAACACATTTACATAAACAATGTCCCGATTCTTTGGAGTTTATCATCTCATCTATAGAACATATAAGTTGTCATCGCCTAGAAATATATATGACGTCACACGAATAAATAATCTGATGCATACAGTGTTGTAGAACTCGCTAGGCGCTAGTTGGCCGATAGGTACCGTCTAGGGATTAATCAGGATTAATCGGATTGGATTTTTATATATATATTTCCAAATATATACATATATAATGTTAATTTTATACCTTATAATGTATAAATTTAGAAGTTTATGGGCGAAATATAAACTAGTGAATACGAGGGGGGGGGGGGGGTTAAATATTAAAATATCTTAACTTAAATAACTCCAATCACCTCCATCGTTCATCATATCCTGTTTTTTTTCCTCCCCTTCCTTCTTTCATTGTAAGGAACCATCAAACGCAACTAGGGTTCATGGAGTTTCATTGATTTTGCTTCTAAATTATGGATTACCATCCAATTTAAAGGTAAGAACTTGTTTTATTTGATCGAGTTGCTCCATTTTTGACCCGTTCGAATTCGTTTTTTTTTACCTAATTTTGAGTTTTTTTAGGTCCGACTAGGACCAATTTGGTCTGACTAATAGGTGATTAATCGCGACACCGATCAATTGAGTGATTAGCCCAAAATTAATCAGCAAAGTAAGGATTAGCGATTAATCACCGATTAATCGTGATTAATCGTGATTAATCGGGATTTTTACAACCTTGGATACATATGCATTACGCAAAAAAATGCATTTACGGGTGTCATGTGAGATCAATTCTTACCATGTAGATTTGTCCCTGATCATCTTTAAATTTGGGTCGGTCTAATGCTCGAACCATGTTGGATCAATGTTATAGCTAGTAGACTAGTTAAAGTTTTGTTCTATGCTTTATAATTTTAAATATTGTAAGTATCAAAATAAAAATATAAAACGTTACATAAAATATTTAAAACTACACTGAAAGCATCTATATGCACTTTAGAACCGTTTAGTGTGTTTGATCTAGTTGTAATCCGTTTTAATAGCGGTTCCATTATCAAATGCGCGACACCGTTCCATTCGTTTGATTCGTTATCATCAATAATAATATTTTAATAGCGGTTCATGTGACTAGAACTCTTGGTTCGTATTTCTAGTATTTTTATATTATCTAATATTTTATTTTATAAAATTTTCTTAAACATCATGAAGTACTATAAATAGGTCTCATATCCCTCTTATTCCACTCATCCCACACTTTGTTTTGCTTTCTCATCACTCATATCCTCCTAGGAACCCCGATGGCAAGTGTTGAGGTCATTTCTACACCATGTTTCTTCCATTTATTATTTATACCATTCAAAACTTATATCATGTAACTACATATAATTTAAAGGTTCATAATGGTGAAATTAAAATTTTTTCATATATGTGTCACTCTGATAAATCTGTTTTAGAACCTGATACGTATATAACATATAAAACAGTACACGACACCTAACACGATTGATTTTATAAGCGTCACATGACACATAGATCCGCCCCTAATGGTTGATAATGTTGGTTTTCCATAAGTGAACAACTTTATATCATCTTAATACCTTACATTGTACTTTTCTTTTTTTTTTTTTTGAATATTTTAGGTTGAATCAGTTTCAAACAATTTGCAAGAGAAGGTGGAAAGCACCCATGAAGCATCAAAAGAGATAGAGCCAATAGTTGCTACACCAACTGCCCCAGAGGCAGAGGTAGAGGTAGAGGAGCCAACAAAAAAGCCACTCACCATTGATGCCCCAGCACCAGTGGAAGAGCCACCGGTCAACCACGACCCCATTGAAACCGAGACTAAAGCAGTGGAGGAGCCTAAAAATGAAGTAGAAGAAGTTAAGGCGGAGGCGACTCAAGAAGATGTGAAGGAAACTGAAGAAGCTAAGCAAGAAACTCTAGCCACTACAGATCTGGTGGCCGAGGAAACTTCGGCCACTGTAGATGTAGTGGCAAAAGAAACTCAGACATCAGTGACCGAGGAGGTTAAAAAACATGTGAAGGAAGATGAGAAATCAGATGAGGTTGTTGCCAGCACTGAAGTAGCAAAAGAGGAATAAAGTGTGATCTCTACATTTGGATGTCAAGTTATGTTACTTTCTATTTGTTATTATGGTCAATCTTTGATTTCTATTGTGTAATGCTCAAAATCTAAGTGGCAAGAATCGGTTAGATCAAAAGATGTGAGGTGTTAGTGTCACTTTGGATTTTTGAGTTGTAATATTAATTTTTGTTTTGATATTTTAGTTTTTCCTCTATAATTTGTTTTAATGTATATAGTGTAAACACATAAAAATATACGAGCTACTAATGAAACATTGGGATAATATAGGAAACTGATCATGCATAACTTATAAGGTAATGATTTAATTGTAAGATATGTTGTATGTTCTGCTTGAAAGTCGATGAATATTTTCATTTTAATTCCATGTTATATATTTAACTAGTTTATCTCCTGGGAGCTTTCTGGGATAGACAAATCTAGTATGAAGTGACTAATTAAGAGTACCGTAAAAGGAATAGGCTGCGATGTGAACCGGGAAAAAACAACAACCAAATTGGGTAAAGTCTCCGTACAACTTTGTCACTTTCTTTTTGTAAATGATCAGGAATAGACAAATCAAGATTTTTTTTAAACGATCAACACTCGATAACTCATAAAGTCTTTGTACAACTTTGTCACTTTCTTAAGACACTCTAAAGCTACGATGTGAACCTGGAAAAAAACAACAAGTCATGATGATGATACGTGATTCTGATGTGTAAAGTAAGCATATGTGAAAAATAACATACCTGTTCAACCTTTACTATGGACTAGCAGGAACCCGTGTGTTGCGGCGGAGTTGCATTGTGTTTGGCTGTTGCTTTAGTCAATCAGATTGTTGGTGTTGTACATTATACAAACATACTGATAATGTGTAATATATGATCGGAGGGCGTACAATCTTAGAAGAAAGTAGGTGTAGATGTTGTAGTAGAATAACACGTTAAGTTTGTAATAAATATCATGCGGTGTAAAATTAACCCACAGTTTGAAACAATAGATGACATCATAGAGTTTTCTAAATACAAAAAACATAAGTGAAAAATAATGATTAAAAGAAATACTCCTGAACACAATATATGTAAGAAAAGTCCTCTGATATTGACTAGGGTGTATCCCCCGCGTTGCGGGGTCGGAGTTTTAAAAAACGTGCATCACAAATCTGTCTATGTAAATCAAATATCCATTTTCTCAACAATCAAAACCCAATGAAGAAACACCAAAAACCAATGAAGTGTGGAATGTAGTTAAAAAATTCTTATGCTCACAACAAATATAACAGAGTTTGTATGGCTATGACCAAAGAATGGTAAGCGTTTAAGAAAGTCAAACGTATTAGAAAATTTCACAAAACCCAATGATTAATAGCCAGCAACATTAGATTACAAAATTGATATTATGTAGTATACAACTGTGTTTACATTAAAGAATAGGGCAAGCTTAGTCTACGACACATGCTTTTGGGGGCTGAACTTGTTACTCCGCTTTATCCCGATTTGTTTTTATAGGGCAGGAAGAGGTACTTCACTTGACTCTGCATTATGGTTTATTGATGATAGCGTGTATTTGTTACTCTGCATTGTGGGTCAATGTTGCTATCACATCTTTCTTCACTCGTACATCTTTAGAAGCTACTTTAGATGCTACTTTAGATGCTGCAGATTACAATCCAAAAACATAAGACCGTAGTTTGACTTCCTTAGTAGGCACTTGTTTTCCGAGTGGAATATATACGATGAATAGTAAACATTTTATGTGGAAATGACAATTGATAAAAAATTGCCTAATGAACCTAGATCATTTAAAGAAAACAAAATGATTACCTTGCTCATCGTGTTTTATAAGTTGTCACTGCTTGGAGAAAAATCCATAATCCTCATGTATTTTAATTCGAGGAATTGATTTCTTTCCAAACAGCAAATGAAGCTCCTCATTAGGTACATCTTTGATGCGCGAGTTTAGCATACAATATATAACTTTAGGTCTTGAGATTAGAACCCCACGTTGCAAAATTTCCTAAACAACAAAAACGTTAGAAAATTTTATTAATATTATATATGTAAAATATGTTTCAAAAATAATTAAACTGACCTTCATCATATTCCAAGAGTTGTTACTACTTGGAGATGAATCAAGAAGTGCGGCATACTCTATACTCCAAGACTTGTTAGTGCTTGGAGATGAACCAAGAAATGTGTTACAGGTAGGGTCAGCCATTAATGTATGACTTGGTACACATGGCAGTCGTATTAGCAGCCAAGTGGATACTTTTATCCTTCTATCCAACGTATAAAGAAAACCAAACAGTCGTCCGCCGCGCGAGCCTAGCCTACGATACGTGGTCCCAGGAGTTGAGAATCTCACCTGACTCTGCAAAAATTCGTAAATAATATTATGCATAATACAAAGCCAAACGAATAATTGGTACATCACCATAACCATCACCACTATTGAGGGTAAAACATATAAGGCTACAGATATCGTAGCCTCGGATCTTTGTTATATTGATTACCTTTCCAAATTTAAATGGGAGACCAGTGGTAAAATGTGGATGCGTAGGCTGCCAAAGCAGACACCTCCAGTTGGTAGGCTGCAAGTAAAATTCCCGTTGCTACCAACGTAGCAACATGTGTAGCATACCCCCTTTGCATCAAACAACCTCAGCAACATCAGCACTGGACACCGACCTGCAGCTTTAACTTTCTGTTTAGAGCGTGACGATGATGGTCCAATATCAACAACAGCATTCGTGCACGCTATCTGGAAAACATCAGTAGCAACATCGGGAAGAAGGGATCAGTTTCAGTACATCAGGCGTGATCATTTTGTCGAACCTATGACAGAGATTTGCAGCTGCGAATCTGCAGAGCTATGAGCATTATTTCTGCATAGGCATTGTGCTAAGGTCGCGGACAAATGGTTGTGGAGCTTGGGAAATAATGCTACGCCTACTGGGAAAGAGGTTCGGAAGCTGCTAATAGAAAGCGTGCAGACGCAGTAGGTTTTTGTTATGAAATGGACGAAATTGGTCCCTTTGAAGTGTAATATTGCGGCGTGGAAACTGGAGATGGAACGCTCCCCGGTTAAAGCTGAGTTAATCAAAGTGTGAACTAACCACCTATCTTTTGCTCTCCCCAAGCCTTGTCTACATACTACACAACAATTTTTAATGCGTAAAGGAAACAAATACTAACCACGTTATTTGTTTTGTGGTACGCCTATCTTCTGCTCTCCATAATCGTTGTCCACAAACTACACAACCATCAAGTCTTATCTTTTGCCCTCCCTAATACAAATACTGATTGCGCTGTTTGTTTTGTGGTATCATCATTTATGTCATTCCTGTCTACATACCACACAACAATTTTTAATGCCTTTAGCAAATAAACACTGACCACGTTATTTGTTTTGCAGTACACCTATCTTCTACTCTCCCTAAGTCTCGCCCACATAATATACAACTATTAAGTCCTATTTTTGGCTCTCCTTAACACAAATGCCTAACACATTATTTGTTTTTTAGTATCACCATTTGTAACCAAACACACTAATAAAACTTCTAATATAAACATATAACTGTCAAATATGTTGCTAAACAAACCTACCTTTAAAGATGCTGTGCACAAACATCATTAGCAGCCAAGCAACAGGTAAGACTTATGCAACAATAACACCTATAATACACCTATTAGACATCACGACACAAACCTCTACCAAGAACGACAAACTTATATTTGTTGATAATACGACACACTATTAATTCATCCATGCCTTATGATATTGCCCGAATTACAACGGTTTTACTCTTAAACAACCATATGACTAAAACCACAAAAGTATAACAAATATTCTCATAAATCTTATACTATAAGGACCCCACAACAACATGCAAAACCCCATGATAAACGTACCTAGCATGCTATATGTACTATTTATCGCCAAATAAATGATTATGAAGAACAGCTTCATCCTAATCCCTGACCACATAAACCTCTATTAACAATCTAATATACACCCTAGACATAAATAAAAAAACAAACCCAACTATCATACTACTCTATATAACCAATTACAACGGCGTTATCCTTAAACAACCATATGACTTAAACTATAAAAGCATAGCAAATATTGTCATAAATCTTACACTATAAACGCTCCACAACACCATTCAGACCCCCATCCTAAACGTAACTAACATCCTATATGTGCTCTTTATCGCCAAAAAAATGTTTATCAAGGACGACTTCATACATAAACCTCTATTAACAATCCAACATACACCCTACACATAAGCCACTATAAAAAAACAAACCAAACTACCATAGTACTCTATATAACCACACAAACCTCAATTATTAATTTAACGCCTACACTATATACAGACTACATCACCATACAGACCTTGATCAACAACAATCACATCCGCATCCCCTATATAACCTTCTTAAAACTTATCAGACTTAAACAAAGAACCACAAATTAATACCAAGCATACGAAAAACCGCATCAAACTAAAGCTAATAAACAACGAAAAGAGCAGAAAACAGTAGCCTTACATCAGATCCTGCAAAAAACATGACGTCCATAACACAACCGCGTGAACCCGGATCTGCTTGCGTAAAGAAAGGAATAAACAATCATATTTCGTAATGCATGCAAACCGTTTCAACAAACAATAACAATAATAATCATAAAACATACCATTCGAAAGAAAAAAAGTATGGCCGACGGCACGATAGCAGTGTTGACGCCGCACGGTGGCCGGTAAAGATAGCAAGAAACGGAGATGACGGGTCAGACGAAAAGAAATAGAAAGAAACACTGTTAGTGATGGCGACAGGCGATGACGGGTCAGACGGAAAGGAACGGTGGCGGTGAGGCAGCGGACGGCGGTCGTAACATCGGAGAGAGAGAGACACGAAGGAGATGGAGTGTGTGTGTGTACGATGGTGTGTATGTGTGTATGATCGGTTATATACACACAAAACATCATATGTATGAGAAAGCATATAAAGAAGCCACGTGTTCGGACAGGTGTAAAGTTAAAAAAAAAGAAAAAAAAGGGATAAACCGGAGCACGCGTGACTCAAACCCGGGTGTCACCGAAACACAAACAACACCCACACCAACTGATTTGAACCATTATCTGTTTAATATTCCAAAACATTTATATAAATAACCTTCTAAGGTAGGTGGGCCCGGCCTAATAAATGCGGGTACTGTTCAATAAGCACCAGTATTAATATATTTATAATAGCACGCATGAAAAAATAAAGCGGTGCAGGAGAATACCGAAAACTTAAAGAGGAAGAAGACAAGATTTCAGTCTCTGGTAAAAAGAAGTAGCTAAGTACTATAATGAAGCCATAAAAAATAAAGAATGGCATGTGGGATGGGTTTGCCATCCCGTGGTACTAATTGGTCGATTTTATGGTATATTCATTAATATGGTCCGAACGTATATACACCATTTCTCATGTTGGCGATTGTTTTGTCTAATGAGCCACCCATATATGTGAAGAAGAAGTTTGTGTTGTATGCGCGGATCAAAGAAACCACCACATTTGATCAAAGAAACCATGATATTGCTCTTGATTAATACAATAACCATGACGTTTCTTTTGATTAACACAACATTTGTCTGATTGTAATTTTTAACCGTAAACTTTTATTACATATATAATAATTTTAAACTAAAAGTCATCATGTATTCTTGTGTGACAATTATTTTGGTGGAAGTCCTTTGATATTTAAAGCACGAATAAAATAAAAATTGATGCGGGAGAATACTGAAAACTTGAATAAAAAGACAAGATTTCAGTATCTGAAAAAAAAAAGTAGCTAATTACTCTAAGTGAAGCTATAAAAAAATAAAGAATGGCTTGTGGGATGAGTTTGTCATCCCGTGGTACTAACTGGTCGATTTTGTAGTATATTCCCTAATATGTTCCGAACGTATATATGCCATTTCTCATGTTGGCGATTGTTTCGTCTAATGAGACACCCATAGGTGTGAAGGAGAAGTTTGTGTTGTATGCGCGGATCAAAGATACCATGACATTTGATCAAAGAAACCATGAGGTTGCTCTTGATTAACACAACAGCATGATGTTGCTTTTGATTAACACAACATTTGTCTAATTGTATTTTTTAACCGTAAACTTTTATTGCATATACAATAACTTTTAAACTAAAAGTCATCATGTATTGTAAGTTGACAATTATTTTGGTGGAAGTCCTTTGATATTGAAAGCACGTATGAAAATATAAAGTGAATCAAGATAATACTGAAAACTTGAAGTAGAAGACAGGATTTCAGTATTTGGTAAAAAAAAAAGTAGCTAGGTACTCTAAATGAAGCCATAAAAAATAAAGAATGGCGTGTGGGATGGGTTTGCCATCCCGTGGTACTAACTGGTCGATTTTGTGGTATATTGCCGAATATGCTCCGAATGTATATATACCATTTCTCATGTTGGTGATTGTTTCGTCTAATGAGACACCTATAGATGTGAAGAAGAAGTTTGTGTTGTATGCGCGGATCAAAGAAACCATGACATTTGATCAAAGAAACCATGAGGTTGCTTTTGATTAACACAATAAGCATGACGTTGCTTCTTACTGATTGAAATATTTAACCGTAAACTTTTATTACATATACAATAACTTTTAAACTATAAGTCATCATGTATTCTTGTTTGACCATTATTTGGTGGAAGTCCTTTGATATTGAAAGCACGCATGAAAATATAAAGTGATGTAGGAGAATACTGAAAACTTAAAGCAAAAGACAATATTTGAGTATCTAGTAAAAAAAAAGTAGTTAAATACTCTAAATGAAGCCATAAAAAATAAAAATGACTTGTGGTATGGGTTTGCCATCCCGTGATACTAACTGGTTGATTTTTTGATATATTCCCTAATATGCTCTGAACGTATATACACCATTTCTCATGTTGGCGATTGTTTCGTCTAATGATACACCTATAGATGTGAAGGAGAAGTTTGTGTTGTATGCGCGGATCATAGAAAACATGACGTTGCTCTTGATTAACACAATAACTATGTCGTTGATCTTGATTAACACAATAACTATGTCTTTGCTCTTGATTAACACAATAACTATGTCATTGATTTTGATTAACACAACATTTGTTTGATTGTAATTTTTAATCGTAAACTTTTATTACATATACAATAACTTTCAAACTAAAAGTCATCATGTATTCTTGTTTGACAATTATTTTGGTTTTCCTAAGACTATCCGCTACCACAACTCAACCTTTTATTAAAAACCTAATTTCTCTCTCTTCCACTTACACAACCTAACCTAATCCATTTTTTTACTCACATTCACAACCCAGCCTAAACCAATATATTATTCAGTTAATTTGATTTATAGTTATTGTTTATTATCTAAAAAGTATAAAATACTGTTTATTATTCAATAATGCATAAGAAAGTATAATTTTTTAATTTCAGTCGTTTGCAACCTTTGGTTGGTGGAGCAAACCTGTTGTGGAAAAGATTTATAATTATCATTTATTTTCTACAAACTTTTTTTTGTCTATAGTGAATATTTTGCAACAGGTTGGACATTGAAGTCATGACAGTGGGTAGTCTAATGACCTAGTTAGTCACGAATGAGACGATGCCTATTTCTTGTATTTGAGTTTGAATATGTTAGTCAAATTTTTATGTATTATTTTTAGTATAAGTTAATAAGTTTTTTACAAGCTTTTATAAAATAGTATTGCATTATAAATATAAATGCTAAATGTAATAACACTACATTATTGTTTGTCATTTATTACACTACATTATTAAATGCTAAAATGTAGAGGAACAATATTGTAAATGAGAAATTATTTATGCATTAACACTTGTACCAAATGCAAAAACAATGTGTTTATGTGTCTTAAAATTAAATGAAAATTACTATCTTGCCCATCCAAAACCCATTATATAGTATATAAGTATAGATATACAATCGATCACCTTGGGTGACACCAGATAAAACAATCAATAGTTAAGCAGTGAAAATCCATTTTGAAGATAAATAAAAATGATGTAAGTGTTATCAACTAAAAAGATTGTAGGATGGTAACTTTTCATGTCTCTCGATTATTTTCTCTACTCTCACATAACTTAAGTATCTATTTTATCTCAGTCGATTTCAAAGTATATACATTAAAAACGATCTAGAGGCGTGCATGATGGGATGACCAATTATCACTTATCAACTAGAGATTTACCTGGTGTTTAAGAATGATAGGTTACATCTAATCAGTTTAGCAACCTTTGTAATCAATGTTCCTAGAACACCAATCAAAATACAAATTCTAACCAAACTGACTATATTTATGTGTGTGTGTGTGTTACTGGGTTTTTATATATAACAGCAGGTTCAAAAACACATATACCATCTTAACATGATTAGTGACTTGTCTAAATATGATTAATGAATTACCTAAAAACATTGGGCTTTTTTTATGCATGAACAAAATGGCCACTAAAAAATTGTTTTATTTTTCATTTTTTGTATAGCACTATGGTACTCGTTGTAAAATAATAAAACACTCATTAATTTGGTGTGATTTTTTTAAATGTCATATATAAAAGCTATTAACGTTAAAAATCGTGAATGAAAGTGCATGTGCCATGCATATGAGAGGGAACAAGACTTTTGGAGGGAAATCAAGAAGTGAATGGCATCACCATGGTCCCATCCACGTTCTTTTATTATATATATCGATACATAGATTTATGTTTTCATATTTTTATATTTGTTTGAATTAATGTAACTTTTATTTTGTTTCAATTGAATGTTAAAATTTTATTTTATTTTTAATTAAAATGCTTATTCGATTAAAAAAACCTTTTGATGGTAGTCGTGTCTCCATATAGATGTTTTGGGGTAGTATATCAGGATAGTGTAGTGACATTGCATGATTACAAGATAAGCATACTTCATTATTTCAATGCAAGAAAATGTCAACCTATGAAAAATTATATAATAAGACTATGTATTGCTGTTTCACAATTTTTCATTGTCACATAATAAAGTTCATGTAACATTAGTGTCACCTAGTCGTAAACTCTTACTCACATAGTGGTTTCAAAAGTTTTTATTACCCACCATTCATTTATATAACATTCAATCTACTTTTTTTTGTAAAAAAAAAGAAAAGAAAACTGTTGATTGGTTGAAAAGGAGGGCCCCGCCGATCATCTTCCTCACATTGTGACCCATACCACATCCCCTTTTCACGCAGGTTTCACACCGTCGTGCTGCGGTTTGACGTGCCCCTACACGCCAGAAATCGTCAACCGTGGCATGGGGGTTAAACGATAACGGGCGGTCTAATCATTCCAAAACTTTTTAAGTGAATTACCTGCTAAGCTAGCATTCATCACAATCTGATCGCATGGATGAGCAAATGGTAACGAGTACCATATTAAATCATTTTCGGTACTGGTACTCACTTTTTCCGTATTTCGGTACCAAGATTTAACCAATTTTATATGTGAATACCGGTATCGTACCGGTTGTTTTCGATACTGGTACCTGTACCTGTACCCATTTTTAAGGATTTTCGGCATCGGTACCGGTTCTGTACGATACTGTGTACCCTGCTCATCCCTATCTAATCGTTTATTCACATTAGGTGTTCAGTGTCCAAAGTTGATTTCCTAAGGCCACACGAAGTGAAAGTTAGGGAGCATTGTGTCCCTGTTGAGGAACACGCCCTTTTAAATCAACAACGAGTTTTTTTGGTGAAAAATATGGGTGGCTTCCCCGAACCCCATCTTAGCTTGGCGAAGACGGGTGTGTGCACACGTACACATATATTTATTGAAGCTTCAAATGAGAAGCGTATAATGTGGAAGAAGAAAAAAAACAATATTTAATCGCTACAAATTGGTCCACTTCCTATGCCACAACACATCATGGTTTTGAATATATAAAAGGGTTATGCTAACCGACACATTTAGCCATCACATTTCTATGATGATGATGGGAAGGTAGATGTAGTATGCCCTTAAGAGCATTTACATCACCTTCTATCATTTTATACCCTGTAATATAACAAAATGACACACTTTTCAAAAACTTATCTTTTATTTTAAAAAACCTTTCACATCACCTTCACTATATTTACCTTTATCTTACTCACAAAAACTTATTTTATTATATTACTCGTTAAAATATACTCACAATAATTTGATAAGGGGTGAATAGTAACTTTTTTATATATAAAAGCTATAAAATGGATTTTCAAAATATAAAGATGGGTATAAAATGGTAGATGGAATGTAACGTGTTTTTAATAAGTTTTTTTAAATTTTAGAGATGGAGTGAGGTTTGATGGAGGGGATGTGAATGCTTTTAGTGAGACAGTGTAAACTTCAACAATTTAGATGTCGACATATCTAAGGAGTAGCTGAAACCTCAGTTTCTTCGACTATATGAAGCATGTCCATTTCCTCTTTAATTATCCGTTCCATGATAAAACTATTAATATAAATTAATAGTTTCTTGCTTAAATCAATCAATGTAAAGTGGAACAATTTCTTTTATACCTTTTATTACACTTGGGTATCTTTCATTGACATACACATTGGTCCATTTAATTGATGGGTCATTCATATTCGTGGTATGGATGATATATGACTGACTACATATATACATTCCATCCATTTTCAAACAAATAAAAAGCAAAGGTTTCAACCACTTCATTTGGACACAAGTATATTGGAATTGAATGTTTTGTAAACAAGCAATATGCATGCTGCTTATCAACAAAACATTTTACTATACATACAAACAATCAATTACGTTGCTTATATAAATTAGTTATTTATATTTAAAATTAGTGAAAAGTTTTTTTTTTTTCACTCATTTTTTTCCAACCGTTCTTGAGCATTGTCTAACGTTGTGAAATTAAATCACCAACTTAACGTGGTTGAAAAGACCATCATGCAACCTAATTTGCATGCAATACATCGGCAAAACATATACAACAATTAATTATATATTTATTTACATTAAGGAAAATTAGATTTTAATAATTTTAATTAAGCCATGACTCTAGTTGATAATAAGCCATACTAACAAACTCATGAATGACATTTTTAACTTTCACTTGCATTGTCAAGAGCAATCCAACGCGTATAATCATAATAAATTTCTGTTTGATTTTTACTGGATTTTGCTCACATATCTGATTCTGAGCGAAATGGAGAAACACACATTCCACGAGAGCAAAATCAAGGGGGGCATCAAGCTTAAATTAAATTTAAATCTATGATGAATATGCGAGTGAGATTGCCTTGATAATGGAAATGATAGTTACGGATTTCACAGATTAAATTATCGGTAAATATAATTATTAACGACCAATATGCTATAGTTTATATATTAAAGTATTTTTTATTTCCTTTTTATTTTACCCAAAAATGTCAAAATACTACGCATACATGTTTCTTTTTCCTTCTCTTTTCCATCATATTTGTTGGGTGAAACGAAAACATGACGAAAATGATGTTGGTCGCGAACTGACGGTTAGAAACTAATCATAGTTATATTCAAAAGTATATTCTATACAATCAAGTTCTTTCTATATATATATGTTCATAAACATGCCTCATCACCACTATCATTGTATCAACATCTGGGTCATTGCAATGAGAAAAAAAAATAAATAAAAAAGTAATGTTTTTAATGATTCATAACTAATATCCTTGAAAACCATCACGTCTTTTTTGTGTCCTTCGCTTTTTAACACATTTGGGGGTCTTGCTCTCGAAGCAATCCGGTTTTTAGATCGAGTGCAAAAGGTGGTGCAGAGTAACTCTCCTGCGGCCAATGACACAAGCTTTATATTTAATAGAGTAAGATTTACTATTCAAAAAGGGGTTGCGGCGCAGCTTGTTGCCCGTCTACCCGTGCCTCACTTGTAATTCTTGTTGGTATCGATATAATACTTATTTTTATTTAATAGGCCTATATATATATATATATATATATATATATAGGTAGAGGATCCTGAAGGAAATTATTTTGTGTGAGAAGTGTGAGAAGGATTAAGAATTGACATGTAGCCATCATGTTTTGATTTTGGAATGATGTTATGGGTTTTTTGGTTTGAAAAAAAACTTAACACAACAATACGCACAAATTTAAAACACAATCCAATGTATTATAGTCATTTAATTTAAATTACAGATAAAACACCCTAATAATTACTTAAAACACTATGCTTAACTGTTCTTGACATAGTGTTTTAAGTTTTAAGCCTAAAATACATTGTTTTCGGTTATTAATTGTTATGTTTGGTGTTTTTCTAAGCAAAACAATCCAAAACACCATGAATACGTCCAAAAAAATAATGCATACATATCAATTTTTAATCCTTCTCACACTTCTCACACAAACCATGAATACGTCCATATATATATATATATATATATATATATATATATATATATATATATATATATATATATATATATATATTATGGGTGAAGTTAGGGTACAAATGGTG
>JAUTDX010005809.1:0-28937 GCA_030844895.1 Ambrosia x helenae
CTAGTGGTGACAGTGGCTGGTGGCGGTGTGGTTTACAGTTTCACATGTCAATGTGGTCTAGAGGTAGAAGAAGGTTGGAGAGGTGAGTCCCACTTATTAAAAAAAATATTAAAATATAAAGGGTTAGGCAAAAAGTCAGAAATACCCCTCAACTTAACGACGATATTTAACTGGGTTAGTTTCATAGACGAAGTTGGCAACAAAATGAAAAACAGAAGGACCCAAATATAAAAAGTTTTGATTTTAGACTGATATGGCAAAAACTGGCCATGGCAAAACTGGCCAAACCTCAAAAAAGATTTTGGCTATTAACTCAATTAATAATCATAACACACTTTTGGAGTTAAATGAGCAATCCCAACACCCTAAATGTTAGTGAGGTTCTTCATCAAGTTATATATCTTGGCACAAATATCTGCAAGTAACATCGTGAGCTATATAAGCAAAATGGTGAAAAGTTTACCAGGACAAAGGTAGTTTTTAGTATAAAAAACTTAATATCTTCAACTAATAAAACAAGGCTAAAAAAACAATATAGAGTTTATTACCTTGTTTTTTGGCTCATTTAAACAAGTTTACATGTATGTGTTTTTCTCTAAAAATTTATACTTATTGACTCTAACGCCTCAAAATATACGGGTCTCGTGACTTTAGGCCTCCTAAATGTTTGTTCAACCTCTGCCACTCGTGGGCATGGAGAAGTGACACGTTCACTGACGGGATGCTGAACACCGCAACGCCTGGGGTGGGAGTAGGGTGCTAGGGTAGAGATAGGAGGCATGTCAAAGGCGATAGGGCAGGAGGAAGCGTATGATGTGGTGTGAGGGGCCAATGATCCCCAACTCATTTGGTTCGGGCGAGGTTGAAAGGTTTCTTTGGGGTTTTCCAGCCTAGGCACCGGGTTCGATCCTCGCGGGACAAAGTGATTAAATGTGCGCCGTGTTAGATTCGAACCTGGGGTCACACTGTTTGCAGCCATGCGGATAACTTTTGAACCGCACCTTTAAAGAAAATTGTGGTGCGAAGGGGAGGTGAACAATGCTCATGTGTTCATTTAAACCCTTAATTTCTAGTCTTTTATAATAATGACACATTTTTTCTTTTCATATCTAGACCTCTCATATTGACTCAATAGTCTAAGGTCTATTATGGGGGACTGAACCTTTTATAATAATGACACATTTTTCTTTTCATACTATTATGGGGGACCTCTCATAAATGAAGGTTGCAATTCGTATGGTCCCTATCATGTTGGGGTCATTGCTCAATAATTTTGATGGGAATAACGACACAAAAATTAAAAACGACACTTTGGACATGACTGCCAAATTTGGAATCACCTTATAAAAGGCCAAACCTCTTTGTGTGGTTCCGAAACCATTGAATTAGGAACCACTCATTCATTCACATCTTATTTAGCCACGCACGTTTATGTTAGACGCATGCTTATATTTTAATCCGTTCTTACTTGCAAGTAATAATAACTGGGACCGTTAACTAAAAGGTAATCTGCTACGAGACTCTGTATGAGATTAGTATGTAAAACTAGTTACAAAATTGAATTACTAAAATTATAGTATTTTTAAAAATATAGTTTTTTTTAATGGTGACTTTCCTTCATCTTATTTTATGGGGATAAGTAAGTCACACCCGTCTCTTGGTAGGCCCGCCACCTCACATTCGGCCAGACTATGTTGTCTACCGGGTCCACGCTGCCATCGACTATTTCATATTGCAAGACAGGTTTTGAGTTGGCTATAAGATCGAAACAGATAACATACTTCATTGCTTGTCGCAAAAAAATTAGGTGGTGGGTGTTCTTCTATGGCTTTTCTCTTTTAACGTTCTTATCTCATGAGATATATATGTACATATAAGACTTACTGTTTTAGTGTTTGCGGGTATGAATTAGTGTGGTGGTATGGATGTATTAATCCTAGTTTTTCATAACCCTAAGTAATATAATGCAAAATATAACTAGGGTTAACGTTAACTCCGCGCTTCACGGCATGTAGCAATGTTTCTTCATTCCCTCGCATGATGCGAAGGTAATTTGATTGGTATTGGATCGTTATGGTACAGATACATGCAATAGCAAACATATCATATTCGATCAATATGATTTTAGTATTGTCATAACCTTGACGATCAGTACAACACCAATAATAGTAAGAAACAATTAATAATAAAGGTACGTAACAAAGGTAAAAAAGAAAAGGAAACGAGTAAAAATAAGTAAAAGATAATGTAAAATAAATGTAAAAAGGAGAAAAAGAAAAAAAAGAAAAAAAAGGTAGAAAAATAAAAAAGACAACGACCACCCTACCTTCTACATTATCGGTTCCGAGCCATGAGAAATTACACCCCTTGGCCACTCTACCGAACAGTTCGGCCACCTTATCGAACACGTTAGATTCCCTCGTTGTAATGGCAATCCTCTAACCTTTAGCACTGCCACTCGCTCGTTTGATACTTCCTGCCCTTCCCAAAGTGTAGCAGATAAAAGATTATCACCCCAAAGGTCCTCCTTCCTTTGAATGAACTGAAGTGCTGTTCGCTTGTCTCTAAATGCCATCAAAACCTGTAAAATAACACAACCCCCTGAAGAAACCGAGAAGAAACCAGTGCCTCCACCACCACCACCTGACACGATACAAACCAGACGGTGGCATCCTCCAATAACACAACCACCTAACTTCCAAGGGCTCTAGAAATAAAGAGAGAGTCGGTTAGAGAGAGAGGAATATGGAGACTGTAGCAGGTTAGGGTTTCGATTGAGGTTTTTGTATGGACTGGGTTAAGTCTTGTGCAGGAGATGGTGAAGGATTTGTGGGACTGCCAGACTAGAGGTGGGTTATTAGACAATGGTGGTGTAAGGCGGTCTTGGGTTGATGGTCGAAGCATTAGAGACAGAGGAGGCTGACGATGGTGTTGTTTGATGATAATGATAGGTTGTAGATTCAGGTGGGGTTGTGGTGCGACGATTATTGACGACTGATGGATGATTTTTGTCATTCTTTATGACGTCGGGTTTAGGGAGGAGTTGGTGTTTGGTTTAGGGTTTAGTTGACGACGGTTGGTGGTGGTTTAGTTGGTGGCTGGTGGTGACAATGGCCGGTGGTGGTGGTGGTTTAGGGTTTCACAGGTCAATGTGGTCTAGAGGTAGAAGAAGATTGGGAGGTGGGTCCAACTTATTAATTAAAAATATTAAAATATAAAGGGTCAGGCAAAAAGTTAGAAATACCCCCAACTTAACGAAAATATTTAACTGGGTTAGTTTCATAGACGAATATGGCAACAAAATGTAAAACAGAAGGACCCAGATGTAAAAAGTTTCGATTTTAGACTAATATGACAAAACTGGCCAAACCTCAAGGACGATTTTGGCCATTAACTCAATTAATAATCATAACACTCTTTTGTAGTTAAATAAGCAAGCCCAACACCCTCTACGGGACCAATGATGTAAACTCTTGTATCTTGTAACTAAAGAATGTGATATATAAATATAGGATAATGATTAAAAACTGGTTAGTGAGGTTTTTCAGCAAGGTATATATATATCTTGGCACAAATATCAGCAAGTAACATCATGAGCTATATAAGCAAAATGAAGAAAAGTTTAAGAGGACAAAGGTAGTTTTTAGTATACAAAATTTAATATCTTCAACTAATAAAAAAGGTTAAAAATACAATATAGAGTTTATTACCTTGTTATTTAGGCTCATTTAAACAACTTTAAATGTATGTGTTTTTCTTTAAAATTTTATAATTATTGAGTCTAAGCCTCAAAATATATGGGTCTCGTGACTTTAGGCCTCCTAAATGTTTGTTCAACCTCCGCCACTAGTGGGGCATGGAGAAGCGACACGTTTACTGACGAGCTGCTGAACACCGCAAATCTGGGGTGGGAGTAAGGTGCTAGGGCAGAGACAGGAGGCATGTCAAAGGCGATAGGGCAGGAGGAAGTGTATGATGTGGTGCGAGGGGCCAATGATCCCCAGCTCATTTGGTTGGGGTGAGGTTGAAAGGTTTGTTTGGGGTTTTCCTGCCTAGGTACCGGGTTCGATTATCACGGGATGAAGCAATTAAATGCGCGTCGTGTGAGATTCGAACTTGGAGGCACCCTGTTTGCGGCCATGAGGATAACTTTTGAACTGCACCTTTACAAAAATTGTGGTGCGAGAGGGAGGTGAACAATGCTCATGTGTTCATTTAAACCCTTACTTTCTAGTTTTTTTATAATAATGACACATTTTTTTCATTTCATATCTATATCTAGAACTCTCATGACTCATAGTCTAAGGTCTATTAATAGGGACTGAACTTTTTTTTCTGTTACTAATAGTATAAATGAAACACAACTTACAAGGCCCTAGAGACCCAAACAAAGATATCCCATCAATGGAATTCCTGATTATTGTGAGTCTACTCTTATCTTGCATACTCATCCGAGCCATTTTCTCAATTTTTTGGATTAATAGAGAACCCAAAAACTTACCTCCAGGCCCAACAAAGCTGCCGATCATCGGCAACCTTCACTTGCTTGGAGACCAACCACACCAGTCCCTAGCCAAACTAGCCAAAATCCATGGCCCAATAATGTCTTTAAAACTTGGTCACACAACCGCAGTTGTCATCTCTTCGGCCACAGCGGCCAAAGAAGTACTCCAAAAGCAAGATCTTGCTTTCTCCACCCGTCATACCCCCGACTCGGTCCATGCCCATAACCACGCCCAATATTCGGTTGTATGGCTCCCTGTCTGCAAACAGTGGCGCACCCTCAGAAGGATCCTTAACTCCAATATCTTCTCCAACAAATCCCTTGAAGCGAACCAGCACTTGAGGAGCCAGAAAGTCGAAGAGCTAGTTGCATACTGCCGGAAAGCTAGTCTATCGAATGATTATGTGGATATTGGTCGGGCTGCTTTCAGAACCTCATTGAATCTTTTATCCAACACTATTATTTCCAAGGATGTAATAAACCCGTATGAGGATTCGGGTAAAGAGTTTAAGGAGGTGATTGGGAAAATTATGCAAGACGTTGCAAAGCCAAATGTTGTGGACTTTTTCCCAGTGTTTAGGAAGGTTGATCCGCAAGGAATCAGGAGAAGGATGAATTGTAATATGCGGAAAATTCATGAGATATTTGACGAGTTAATCCAAGAGAGGATGCGAGTGGGAAGATTCGAGCAAGATGATGTATTGGACGTGTGTTTGAAAATCATCCAAGATAACCCAAATGAGATGAATCATACACACATAAAGAGTTTGATTTTGGTGAGTAAATTCTATAATCATGTTGTTACAAACGGATATAAAAGAAAATATTTTGAAATGATATAAGTAAACAAGCCAAAACGCATATTACATATTAACATTAGAAATCGTCAAATATATATAAATAAATCTGTATGTTTTCTGAAAGGTTACAACTATCAATTGATATCTTTATCTGTTGTTTGAATGATGACGCATAATTTCATTTGATGATCTAGGATATGTTTGTTGCGGGCACTGATACAACCTCAGTTACATTAGAATGGGCCATGGCAGAAGTACTATGCAACCCACATACCATGATTAAAGCAAAAGAGGAGCTTGAAGAAGTTGTTGGTCAGGGTAAAATTGTAAAAGATGATGATGTCTTGAGGCTACCCTACTTATCGTGCATTGTGAAAGAAACCTTACGACTACACCCGCCAGGCCCCTTACTCCTTCCTCGAAAAGTTGATAAGCAAGTACAACTCAATGGATACACCATTCTAGAAGGTACACAAGTGCTTGTGAATGCGTGGGCCATAGGACGAGACCCAACCGTATGGGATGACTCACTAGAGTTCAAGCCACAAAGATTTTTGGAGTCTACGCTTGATGTCCGAGGTCAGGATTTTGATCTAATCCCGTTTGGTGCTGGACGAAGGATATGCCGGGTTTGCCCTTGCAATCCGTATGGACGTCCCTATCATGTTGGGGTCATTGCTCAATAATTTTGATTGGAGTATCGACACAAAAATTAAAAACGACACTTTGGACATGACTGCCAAATTTGGAATTACCTTGTCAAAGGCCAAACCTCTTTGTGTGGTTCCAAAACCATTGAATTAGGAACCATTCATTCACATCTTATTTAGCCACCTTTATGATAGACACATGCTTATATTTTAACCCGTCTCTTGGTAGGATAGTTTTTTAGTTGGCTTTAAGATCGAAACAGGTAACATACTTCATTGCTTGTCGCAAAAAAATTAGATGGTTGGTGTTCTTCTATGGCTTTCCTCTTTAACGTTCTTATCTCATGATATATACCAACATATCTACATTTAAGACTTAATGTATTAGTGTTTGCGGGTATGAACTAGGGTGGTGCTAATAATTCCAGTTTTACATAACGCTAAGTAATATAATGCTAATTATAACTAGCGTTAAAGTTAACTCCGCGCTTCACGACATGTAGTGATGTTTCCACATTCCCCCGCATGATGCTAAGGTAATTTGATTGGCATTGGTTTCTTATGGTGCCGATACATGCAATAGCAAGTGTATCATATTCGATCAATATGGTTTTAGTATTGTCATTCTTGGAATAAATATAGATTACGTTTGTATATTTATCGATAGCCATTATAATCATTTATCTAATAATGATCAATGGCGAAATTACTCTAAGCCCATAACTGATATGTCTTTGATGGACGAACTTATCATTAGTTGGGCCTAACTAGAGTGTCCCCTGGGTATGTATAAATACAAGGAGATTACTAGGGTTGAGAGATGATGCACATAACCTAATCAAAACACCACAACTCTTATGGTTACTCCTCCTCTCTCCTTCATTCGATTCTTCTTCAAGAATCATTAGCCATCATAACCGCACACCCTAATGGAAACTCGAACACACTGACAATCATGTCGACCGCCAACACTCTTACTTTTCTCAGGTACACGTTTATGTTTTCCATTACATACTAACAAAATCGATCAACATTTATAACCTTGACGCTCGGTACAACACCAATAATAGTAAGAAACAATTAATAATAAAGGTACGTTAACAAAGGTAAAAAAGAAATGGAAAACGAGTAAAAAAAGTAAAAGATAATGTAAAATAAAGGTAAAAAAAAAGAGAAAAGGACAAAAACAACCAAGGTAGAAAAATAAAAAATGTAAAAGATAAAGTCGAAAAAATAAAATAACATTATACCACTTAAATAGTTATCATTTGAGTAATCATAGAGCTCTATGGGTATGTTTGGCAAAACTAGCTGTTGGCCGGTAGCTCGTATCTACAAGCTAGAACCTGGAAGCTTTTTAAATATATTTTGGTGTTTGGCAGAGTAGCTGAAGCTTTTAATAAAATGTATAAAATGACCAAAATGGACATAATTAGACGCTTGTAAAGAAGGTTTTTATTTTATTTTTAAAATAGAATGAGTATTTGTGTCATTTACTAATTAAAAGCTTGTAGCTAGTAGAGCTTTTTCTTAAACGCTAGTACTAGTAGCTTTTCACCATAGAGCTTTTTCTCCAACCTAAAAGTTTCCAGCTCCTTAAACCAAACAAGGTTTTTTATTAGCTTTTTCATAAAAGCTTGAAGCTCCTTGCCAAACATACCCTATAACTCAGTTACTTATATCTTGGGTTTTGAAATAATTGACCTGGGTTCGATCATCATTTTGTTGAATAATAAGGACTATTAACAAACAAAGATTAGGAAGAGAATAAGAAATGGGAGAGTTCTTTCATTGAGAGATATCTAATAGCAATACAATGACCATTATTTGTAGGACTCTAATAATAAGTATAGACATAAATGAGATAAGAGTTAGAAAATGGATAGTCACTAATAATGACAGTATTCATAACACTCCCCCTTGACTATTCATATCATATGCTTTTAGATGCTGCCTTGTTAAAAACTTTGAAAGATAAACCCAATGGGACAAAACCTTAGCTAAGGAAAAAAGAGTGCAGTGCGTATTTATCCCCCTGATGATGATAAGTTAAGCTCCTTAGTTGACGCATCCCAATCCCGTGAACCAACTTCTTGAATGTTGAGGTTGGAAGTGATTTGGTAAACAAGTCTGTCAAATTTTCTCTAGAACGAATTTGTTGGACGATAATATCTCTATTCTTTTGCAGATCGTGAGTAAAGAAGAACTTTGGTAGAATGTGCTTTGTTCTATCACCTTTGATGTATCCTTCCTTAAGTTGAGCAATGCATGCTGTGTGACACCCGTCAATATCACAAGTCATATCCGTACACTTAGCTACATGTACACGTTGTGCATGACATTACATTTTGCATGTTTCATTACAATTGGGCCACACAAGGTTCCAACAAGTTCATCTCGATGCCTACAGTCTAGCATTAGGCCCACTAGTTGGTACAATTTCATAACTAGTCGAATAGTTATCATGAGCTATAGAGATATCTCACCAAAACCCTACTTTGGGGAATTCACACAATTGAACATAACATTACAATTGTGATCCAACCAATAACAAAAACAAACAACGTCCATACACAAGGATTGTCCGAACACAATGCCCATAAACGACTAGTAATACAACAAGTTTAGAAGTATATAATGAGCACACAATTATATATTATTTTGGGTTACATAAACTTGTACAAAGATCCTCCTTAGCATTCAATTATAATATATGACTATACATTTGTACAAGATATGAATTATAATGTCATATATATATATATGTATGTATGTATTTGTGTATATATGCGACGGCACACACACACACATATATATGTGTGTATGTGCTTTCCAATGTTTAAACCCTTACCCATTTATGATCTATCATTTCACCTAGATTCCAACATATTTAGTATACACCTTTAACACTTATCCATCCCATGAGCATTTGACTTGCCACAAATACCCACCTCCACCCATACATACATACATACATACATATCGACACACACACATACACTCTACACAAAACACTAAGATTCTTGATAACAACTTTCACCAACATGGAAATGAGACTTTGATCAAACCATCATGTCTTTCCATAATTAGCCTACACATTCTTCCACCAAGATTCACCCAACAACATGCTTTAGTCACCTCCATCACATTCCTAGACATTACACCAAAATGGAAAGCATCTTATGACACTTAGGAAAGCATAATGTTGACTTACTACGATTGCCATTCCACACTTTCCATGCAAGATCCTACCATATCCATCCTAGGACACCCTTGATCTAGCAAACACCATGATTATCATGCATCAAATCATAGTGAAGTCGACTAAACCATAACCTCCCAACACTCTCTAAATTTCGGCCCACAATAACCAAGAAAGACATGCACACATCTAGTCCATAATCTTCCACAATCCAAGACTAGAACTAGAATAGAAATATTCCTTTACCTACACATCCAAGGAGAGTTGACCTACCCAAAATAGCATGGCTCTTGCACTATATAAATGAGACTTAGGAGCAACAAATGAGATCACACAACCCATCCACCTCTCCCTTTCTTTCTCTCGGCTCCACCCCCACCGCCGAACACCACCACCACTCGGCCCCCATCACCACCGAACCATCACCCCACCATCAAACCCCACCCCTTTCTACCATATACACTTAACCAAAGACCACCACTTTCAAGGGATTTTTAGGGGTATAAGGAACATAACAAAGGTGTACAAGGCCCCTAACTCCCTTATTTCTTAGGCACTAGGAGGTATAATCTTACTTTTAAACTTGTGCTTTTATTTTCTTTCATACACTAAGTTGTTCACTAGCATGTTTACTCTTGTAACTAAACCAAGTGAAATGAGTGAGTTCATGCTTTAAAATACATTATGTTAGTTGGAAAATGTATGTATTTACACACACACTATGGCCGAAGCATATGTATATATACAAGATCATGGTGGCCGAAAGTTTTATAAGCAAATGTGCATATTTTCCAAAGCTCATTAACATAAGACATAATGTGGATAATTATAAATCATGTGTGACATGTTAGATCCATAACAAGGCTTACGAGGTATATATGTTTTCAAGAAAAGTGAGGTTTAACATGAGACATTGTTATTTTCACAGAAGTTGCTAAACTTATGAAATAGTAAGTTAAAGACACCTAGATATTATGGATCTACACACATGACAAGTTAAAGGTTGTAAGAAATACAAGACATGAACACCTACACCATCCAAAATGTATAAAAATACATATTTTTACAAGTAAAAGTGGTGTTTTCACAAAAGGTAATACTATCTTTTTACCCAAGACACTAGTGTACATAAAGATGATGGATCTTGCAACACCAAACATGAGGTTCATATTTTGAGTAGGGTTACACCTAAAGACCTTAACATTAAACATTTTGTTAAAAGCAAACATGGTAACTTTTGAGGTTCATTGAATCATTTATCCAACACTATTATTTCCAAGGATGTAATAAACCCGTATGAGGATTCAGGTAAAGAGTTTAAGGAGGTGATTGGGAAAATTATGCAAGACGTTGCAAAGCCAAATGTTGTGGGAAGATTCGAGCAAGATGATGTATTGGATGTGTGTTTTAAAATCATTCAAGATAACCCAAATGAGATCAATCATACACACATAAAGAGTTTGATTTTGGTGAGTAAATTCTTTGATCATGTTACTAACCGATATAAAAGAATATATATTGAAACAATATAAATAAACAAGCCAAAACGCGTATTACATATTAACATTAGAAATCGTCAAATATAAATAAATATGTATGTTTTCTGAAGGGTTACAACTATTAATTGATATCTTTCTTTGTTGTTTGAATGATGACACATAATTTCATTTGATAATCTAGGATTTGTTTGCTGGGTGGCATTGATACAACCTCAGTTACATTAGAATGGGCCATGGCAGAAGTACTATGCAACCCACATACCATGATTAAAGCAAAAGAGGAGCTTGAAGAAGTTGTTGGTCAGGGTAAAATTGTAAAAGAGGATGATGTCTTGAGGCTACCCTACTTATCGTGCATTGTAGAAAGAAACCTTACGACTACACCCGCCAGTCCCTTACTCGTTCCTCAAAAAGTTGAAAAGCAAGTACAACTCAATGGATACACCATTTTAGAAGGTACACAAGTGCTTGTGAATGTGGGGCCATAGGACGAGACCCAACCGTATGGGATGACTTGCTAGAGTTCAAGCCACAAAGATTTTTGGAGTCTACGCTTGATGTTCGAGGTCAGGATTTCGATCTAATCCCGTTTGGTGCTGGACGAAGGATACTCCCGGGTTTGCCCCTTGCAATCCGTATGGTCCCTATCATGTTGGGGTCATTGCTCAATAATTTTGATTGGAATATTGACACAAAAAATTAAAAACGACACTTTGGACATGACTGCCAAATTTGGAATCACCTTATCAAAGGCCAAACCTCTTTGTGTGGTTCCAAAACCATTGAATTAGGAACCATTCATTCATATCTTATTTAGCCACACACGTTTATGTTAGACGCATGCTTATATTTTAATCCGTTCTTACTTGGAAGTAATAATAACAACTGGGACGGTTAATTAAAAGGTAATCTGGTACGAGACTCTGTATTGAGATTAGTATGTAAAACTTGTTACAAAATTGAATTATTAAAATTATAGTATTTTTAGAAATATAGTTTTTTGAACGATGACTTTCCTTCAACTTTTTTTATGGGGATAAGTAGGTCACACCCGGCTCTTGGTAGGCCAGCCACCCCACATCCAACCAGGCTATGTTGTCTTAACCGGGTCCACGCTGCCATCGACTATTTCATATTACAAGACAATTTTTGAGTTGATTTTAAGATCGAAACAGATAACATATTTCATTGCTTGTCGCAAAAAAAATAGGTGGGGGGTATTCTTCTATGGCTTTTCTCTTTAACGTTCTTATCTCATGAGATATATACATACATATAAGACTTACTGTTTTAGTGTTTGCGGGAATGAATTAGTGTGGTGTTATGGATGTATTAATCCCAGTTTTTCATAACCCTAAGTAATATAATACTAAATATAACTAGGGTTAACGTTAACTCAGCGCTTCACGACATGTAGCAATGTTTCTTCATTCCCTCGAATGCTGTGAAGGTAATTTGATTGTGTTGAGATTTAATAGAGAGAATTTACAGAAACATGCTTTATTATAATTGAATCAGCCAAATACAAATGAAGGGGTTTGGTCCTATTTATACATAGTGAAAGGGTGTGATGCCCTTTGATGAACCGACATGATGGTTCACTAAATAACTGCCATATAACTAAGTAACTAAGTATAGAAAACTTAGGATATACACTAATAACCCATACTTAGGATAATATCAAATATTATGTCTAACATTCTCCCCCCTAATTTTGATTTATCCTTTCTTGCTCCATAGTAGGGTTGGTCTCTTCTTCATGCATGCGAATGGAGTCTTTCTTGTTCTTTGCTTTCTTCTTGCTTCATAGTAGCCATAACTTTCTTCATCGTTGTTGTTGTTGACATCTTATTAAATTTCACTTGTAATGTTGTCAACCGATGCTATTGCTTCTTTCCCAATTTCTTTCTTGCTTGTTACTTGCTTTAACTTTGCTAAGTTCCTTGCTGCTTTGAAGCAAAGGTCTTCTTTATTGATTTGCCACACAGGTCGAATTTGCCACGAAGGTCTAACTTGCCACGAAGGTCTAACTTGCCACAGAGGTCTAACTTGCCATAGAGGTCTAACTTGCCACAAAGGTCTAACTTGCCACAAAGGACTAACTTGCCATGAAGGTCAATTTGCCACGAAGGTCTAACTTTTCTTGCTTGAGTTTGATCAAATTATCCAACCTACTTGCTAATTGGACTTTAATATGATCAACTTACTATTGGCCAACTTGCTAACCAATTTTCTTGCTTGCTCCCAACTAACTTGCTAATCGGGGCTTTTTCCTAACCTACTTGCTAATCAGGTTTTATGTGCTCCTGACCGACTTGCTAATCAGGTTCTTATGCACTAACTTGCTATACTCGACGAATAAAATTCGGAGTTGACTTGCTAATCTCAACGAACAAATGTTCGGAGTCACTTGCTATACTCAACGATCCACGAATGGTCGGAGTTACTTGCTATATACTCAACGAGTCATGAAGTCTCGGAGTCACTTGCTATTTCTCAACGAACCAAAAGGCTCGGAATTGCTTGCTAATTATTTTCTCGACGAACCGAAATGGGTTCGGAGTACTTGCTATACGAATCGGTGTGATTCGATTTTGACTTACTATGTGGAATTTTTAATGATTTTGGTTATTCTTGAAAAAAAATCCCTTCAAAACCTTTGATCAGTGTATTCTTTCTAACTGATCCTTCGAAACTTACATAAATCTGCTAAATGATTTTGTTGACTTACTTAAAAAAAATCAATATCCAAAAATAGACTCTTTCTTCTTTCCGTGATTGTTTTATTGTTAAATATAGTGGGTTGACTTTTGAAAGTCAATTCTTTTCCCACGTCTTTCTGTACATTCCTTTATGTTGACTTTCTAAAGTCAAATCTTCTTCCATAAAACTTTCTGCGTTCCTTTCTTTATGGTTTGAAGAAAAACGAATTCGATTTTCTTTCTTTGATTTGTTTTCCACCATGTTTTTTGTGTTTGATTCTTGATCAAATCACACTTTAATTCCATTTTCCTCTTTGATCGAATACTTTTCTTTTAAACAAACTTACTTTTGTTTTTTTCGGAATCTTAATCACTGCCTTAGATTTAGAAACTCAGATATGAACGTCCGGAATCTGATTTCGAAATCAGATTGTTTACTGATATGAACGTTCGGACAAAACGTTTTACAGAATCGTTTCGTTTTTTTTATTCAAACTTTCGCGTCCTTTTTATTTCTTTCCAGAAAACAGAGTATATAAAAACTTTGATTTTTATTTGTTTGGATCAAGTTTATTGTATTCGATTCGTTCTAAGATGTAAAGGGAGGGGAATGAATAACCGTTTAAAAACGAATCAATCGCTTCTAACTTCTGGTCTGTTTATCCGGTGTCACGCCGGAAAGTTCTGATTTGGCCGGAACTTCTCTCCGGTTTGTTTCTTTCTTCAATTAACGGTTATAATCTTCAAATAACGATCTTCCTTATCGTCTGGGTTGGAAAAAACGTTCTCGATATGAAACGATTCTTGGGCGGTCTCTGTTTTCATTCGAAAACAGGGGATGAAACCTTTCTGTGATTCTCTCTTCTTTCACTGTTATGGATCGATGATACCAAGGCTCTGATGCCATGTTGAGATTTAATAGAGAGTATTTACAGAAACATGCTTTATTATAATTGAATCAGCCAAATACAAATGAAGGGGTTTGGTCCTATTTATACATAGTGAAAGGGTGTGATGCCCTTTGATGAACCGACATGATTGTTCACTAAATAACTGCCATATAACTAAGTAACTAAGTATAGAAAACTTAGGATATACACTAATAACCCATACTTAGGATAATATCAAATATTATGTCTAACAGATTGGTATTGGATCCTTATGGTACCGATACATGCAATAGCAAGCATATCATATTCGATCAATATGATTTTAGTATTGTCATAACCTTGATGCTTGGTACAACACCAATAATAGTAAGAAACAATTAATAATACAGGTACGTAACAAAGGTAAAAAAGAAAATGAAAACGAGTAAAAAAAGTAAACGATATTATATACATAATATGAAAGAACAATGTCTACGTACAAAGCAGCTGACGTCGGTGCTGACCCATCGCCAAACCGCAATATTTCATTATTGCCCCTTTATTCTTTCGCTTACTGTTCACTGTTTGTCTTCGTCGACGACATAGAGGAATTCGGTGACTTTCGAAGAGGTGGTGGACTTCGAAGGGGTTGTTACCGTCAGCTTATCGAAGGCGAGTAAGAGCAGTTTAAAGTTAGGTGCCGGCGTCCCCAATATAAGGCTCGATTTCTGCTTTCCGAGTGGTTGGGGGCAGTGGAGTTGTGGCGGGAAGAGTAGTTAGCGGTGGCTCAGGTGCTTTCGGAGCTGGAGCTGGTGCTGCGGTTGAAGTCCGTGGTGTCTACAGAGATATGTATGTGTTTGAATGTTTGGAAAGGTGTCAAGGTCAAAACGTGTTTCTTGAGGAAGGGAGGAAGAACCGTTAATCTATATTACTATATTTAAGAAACTCGACGGATACAAACGTAATTTCACCGTATTTTAAGATGGCATCTCAAGAGCTACAAGTGTAATCCTCTAATTTTTACCCATTTTCTTCCTCTAATTTCACCCTTGCAGTACAACCTTTAATGGCAATTATACAAATGACTAATGCAAGTCATTCCTAATCATTGATTTTGAAACCGTTAATTCATTCCAGCTTTCAATGGCATTGTCTCTTCCACTACTTAGGGATCAACCATCTTCAATGCCAGAATTAACCATTATTGATTCAACTTCCTCAACTTGAGTCGGTTCTTATCAACTTCCTTCACTTGATGTTATAAAAAGAGTTTTGTCTCTAAGTTTCAACACCCACAATGTACAACTTTGACGTGAACTCGTAACGATTATGATTCGACCAATGAGAGTTAATCATGCATGGTTGGTTTCAATCTTGAAGAGGGACCAAAAGCTCCCGATGAAGTTAATGTTCATACATGTATGGGATGTGCTCCATCTTCTGTGTAAGTATATATAAGTCCTGAAGGTAAGGTTTTTGATGTTTACGGCATTACATCATGGTTCAGTAGCAAATAACTACTTTCAAGATGTGATGAAAGACATTCAAAAGGCTAAAGTGTGAATTTTGTTTTTTCAGTTTACATTTCCATATATACGGTGAACATGTTTATTGCAATTTTTTTAATTTATATTGTATGTAGATTCGTTGCATAACCCCTGCAAACAACTTCTTTTGCGGAAGATTGTGGTATGTTCTATAACTTCAATCCTTTGTTCCTACATTTCCTACCCATATACATCTCCATGTTCCTCATCATCAAAATACTAGACTCTATAATTTTTGTATGCAGCTCTCTTTTGTTGGTGTCTGAACAATCGGTCTTCACATGATGAACCTTTTTCAAATAGCCCACAAAATACTTTTTCTATAAAAAATATAATGAAAATCGAAATTTAAATATATAATCATACAACATATGCATATTTGAAACAATCAACTTCATATCTGATATATGTTGCTGATCTAGATCCCTTGCTTCCTTTCTTTGATTACATATCAACAATATAAGCAATATGATAAGCTTTTTAATTAGGACCCTACACTAAACCTTATAAAGTATATGCAATCATCACAAGTCATACCAAAAGCTATTAGAACCCTACACATATATAGAAGACCATTTTTGAACTACACATATAAATTAGATAACCTACACAACCTATTTTTGTACCTTACACAAACACTACACATCCTTGATGGCTTCCTACGCACACATTAAAATTCATACCAAAACATATCAAGATTCCATTTTAGGTGCATACACTCGATGGCACTACACATATATAGAAGCCAATTTAGAACCCTACACATACATACAACCACACATGCATCAATATACTAGTGAAGCAACACATAACACCAGCAAATATATAGGAACCTACACTGATGTCGTGTGGATTAGGTCTTTTTTAAACTTCTTTGTTTTTAAAGCCAACACTTTCCCGAAAGAAATGTGAAGACTCGGTGAAAATGGGTAATTAAAGGTGACATTCAATTTAAGACACTTATTGAAGTTTTAAATTTATAAAAATAAAACGATATCTGCTGACTAGTCTAAACCCACACGATAGGCAAGTGGACCTATCTAGTGTAGTATAGGTAATAGCATGTACCGAGTATCGAACCCTAAGATACGACTTCCCCTACTCAGTTTCAAGTTGCTTTTATAAAAACAAAGATAAAATAAAAGAAAGAGAATGAGAGTGATCAGAGTAAAAATCAATACCGACATGAAGTGCTGCGTCGGGATCCAACTTTATCTTGGGTTGGATTAATAGTAATTAGTTTATTAAAATATAAAAGGTCAGGCAAAAAGTCAGAAATACCACCCAACTTAACGACAATATTTAACTGGGTTAGTTTCAGAGACGAATTTGGCAACAAAATGCAAAACAGAAGGACTCAGATGTAAAAGTTTCGATTTTAGACTGATATGGCAAAACTGGCCAAAGCTCATGGACGATTTTGGCCATTAACTCAATTAATAATCATAACACACTTTTGGAGTTAAATAACCAATCCCAACACCCTCTACGGGACCGATGATGTAAACTCTTGTATCTTGTATCTAAGGCTAGTGGGTGTGGAGACATGAAAAAAGCCATGTCTCAATGCCACCTAGGACAAGACCCATGTTCTCATTTTTTTAAGAAGTTTCTTTCTTTGCACCTTTAAACCTGAAGGGAGTTATGGCATTTGAGTTGAGTTACTAATAAGGGAGCAATGCAGTGTAAAGACATGGCATGGGTGTGGAGACACCAAAATTACCATGTCTCTTGCATTTATTATTTAATTCATTTTTTTAATATTAATTTTAATTAGTTATAAAGTAACAAATAAACAATATAATGTTAAAATAAATACTAAATTTAATAAAAAAAATTACATACCATCCAAACAAACAAACTGGAAAAAAAAACAAGAGAAGATTTCCTAAAATTTTAAAAAACTAAATCCACTTTTGATGAATCCTGTCTTGCATTTTTTTCAACACTTCGCGTTGTTCTTCGAAAAAAGTAGAAAGGTCGGTCGACATGATTTTCCACTCTTCCACCGCCTTCGCTTCCTCTGTCAACCTAAGGTTTTCCTTCTTGATCTTTATTTTTACTACATTTGCTTGGTTGAAAGCTTCCATTTGTGTCGATAAAGTGTCAAGCCTTGAACCACCCCCACTCATGCTACCCGATGCCATTTTCTTTGCCATCGCCGCTTCCTTTCGAGCTTTATCTCGACCTACATTAGTACTCATAATATTTATATGTTATAAAAAAATCGTAACAATTATGTAAAAAATATGTAAATTTATAAACTTATGGGGTGTTCCTCCTCCTGAATAGGTGGCATGTCGAACTCCGCCTCCTCGTTGATATCAATGTCAATTGGAACTGACGGACCTCCTTTTTGAGCTTTTTTTGCACGTTTGGCCAGTTGAGCCTAATTTGGGACCGTCGCCCATTTTTGATTTGTTTTCAAAACCGACCAAGCCCTAATCATCGAGCAAAGCTTTTTTATACTCCGCTTTATACTTGCGCAAAACCTCCTCGAAAATATTTTGCTCATTCCAACCACTTAGAAGGTTCGACTTATTTTGGTTATAAAAACCATTAAATCTACCGCATTCTGTGTTGATCTTTCTCCACTTTGAGCTACAAGAATCTAGTAGTCGATACGCCTCGGCTTGCATAAACATATGAAAGTTTTCAACCACTTTGAGCCATAACGCCTCTTGCGATTGGTTAGTACCTACAATTAAAATAAAATTTAATCAAATAATTTAAATTATATATATATATATTGCGATTGGTAGGTACACGAAAAAAATTATTACCAACTTCGGCGCGTTTTAAAGAAGCAATCCATGCCTTAGCTAACGGCTGCTCTTCAACATTGAACCATGGCTTGGCTACACCATCTTTCGGTTTACCACGTCTCGTAGCTTTTTCTTTAGCTTTTTCTTTAGCTTTATCTTTACCTTTAGCTTTGGGTGGCGAAGGTTGAGTTTCCGGAATGATCTCTTCATCGGCGCTATCCACATCTACGGGTTAAGACAGACCGATAGGTGTGTTGCGGGAGGTGTTTGTGGAGTAAATTGTTGGCTTGTTTGAAAAGGTGTTTGTTGAGTTGGAAACGAGTTTTGCATTTGCATAAACTGTTGCATTTGCAAATATTGCAATGGATTTAATTGGAGAAATTGTTCGCTTGTTGTTGGTAATGTTGGATGGCAACTAAATTGGGTGGTACTTGTTGCGAGATTGGTAGATCCATTACCGGGGTGTAACACGTCGTTGGATTCGGGTTATTTGGGTTGTTTTGGTTGAAGGTACTGTATGAATCTATGTTATTTTTTATAAAAATTGGAGAGTTTATAAAAATATTAGAGAGAAAAGGGATGAGGAGAGTGAATTTAGTATAAAAAATGAGGTGAGTGGTGTGATTTTATATTTAAAAAGCCTGTTTGTTTTTATTTTGTTTTATTTTTTTAAATGGACTGTTAAAATCAAATTGTAATATTATTCAATTTCAAACTGTCAAAAAACTAACCTCCACTCTTCCTATTGGTGCGTCTTCTACGTCCTTTTGGAGACGGGAGGGACGGGGCCAAATGAGGGGGTGGTGTGGGAGACGGAGACGAAGCAAAAATGGGGTGGGACGGGACCTTTTTCGTCTTCACACCCAGCAGTCTAAAGAATGTGATATATAAATATAGGATAATGATTAAAAGATGGTTAGTGAGGTTTCTCATCAAGTTATATATCTTGGCACAAATATCAGCAAGTAACATCGTGAGCTATATAAGCAAAATGGTGAAAAGGTCAAGAGGACAAAGGTAGCTTTTAGTATACAAAATTTAATATCTTCAACTAATAAAAAGGCTAAAAAAAAACAATATAAAGTTTATTACCTTGTTTGCTTGGCACATTTAAACAAGTTTAAATGTATGTGTTTTTCTCTAAAATTTTATACTTATTGAGTCGAACGCCTCAAAATATATGGGTCTCGTGACTCTAGGCCTCCTAAATGTTTGTTCAACCTTTGCCACTGGTAGGGCATGGAGAAGCGACATGTTCACTGACGGGCTGCTGAACACCGCAACGCCTGGGATGGGAGTAAGGTGCTAGAGCAGAGACAGGAGGCATGTCAAAGGCGATAGGGAGGAGGAAGCGTATGATGTGGTGCGAGGGGCCAACGATCCCCAGCTCATTTGGTTGGGGTGAGGTTGAAAGGCTTCTTTGGGGGTTTTCCTGCCTAGATACCAGGTTCGATCCTCGCGAGACGAAGCGATTAAATGCGCGCCATGTGAGATTCGAATTCGGGGGCACGCTGTTTGGCGGCCATGAGGATAACTTCTAAACCACACCTTTAAAAAAATCGTGGTGCGAGGGGGAGGTGAACAATGCTCATGTGTGCATTTAAACCCTTAATTGCTAGTTTTTTTTATAAGAGAGAATTACTATTTGCGTCCCTGCGTTATAGTGGTTTTAACTACTTGAACCCAAAGTCCAAAACTTTAACTACTTGCGTCCCTAGATGGAAATTAACTAACCTATTGAGTCCAAATTATTAACTCCATTAACTAAGTTTGTTAAATCTGTATGAAATGACAAAAACACCCCTACTTATTAAAAAAAATAAAAGATTATACATAACCAACCCTTCTTTATACCATCTTCTTCATCTCTACACCATTTCCACTAACTTAACCCACCACTGCATCACCACTTCATGTGCACAACACCAGCACTGGACCACCACCACCACCACTGCACCACCACTCCTTGACCAGTTCTTGTTTATACCTCTGAGTCCTTTCCAGTTTGACTAGGTTGACTGGTCCGTTGATTAGCTCTTGACGGATGTTGACCGAGTCAATCTAAGTTGACTCGGCTCTTGACCTATAAACATCCTATATCATCACCACATCAGCCACCATGCTTCACCACCGCTACCGACGCTTAAACCATCATGACCAGAGGCTGCCTTCTTCCACTTATGGTACCTCCTAATCCCCAAACACTAGTTTAGTCAAGTAACAGCTAGCAATGAAAAGGAAAATAAGAATACTATTAGAACTCACATTCGTCATCCCCACCACTGGCATCACCATCTCTAAACCACAAAATCGACACCATTATCTTCAGATGTTTGGCTATCTCTCCTGTGTTGACACCACCGCTTCTAAGACGAGGAAACCTTCGTCACCATAAGAATCATCTTCCTCCGATTAGTAGGTTAAGGCGACACACGCGCCGGCGAACGGCGGACCTCTTTCTCTCTCTGGTCTCTCTCTCTCTCTCTCATGCTCTGTAAGACCCTAACCCGTAAATACACGATTATTGCTTAATCTTATGAGTTATAGCCTTAACTAAAAAGTACCACTCCCGATTAAAACTTTGAAATTTGTTATAAGTCAACCCATTAAGATCAAATACATGTTTGATTCACACAAATTTTTACATTTTAATAGTTAAAACATATTATAAGATGTTGCGTTTTAACGGGAGTTCCTTAGATTCTAGTGCGGAAGCTTGAATGGGTGATCGGGTGTGTTCGGCTCTTATCGCGACTTGATCCTTGCTCCGGGACTTCCATCACATGTTTACCTAGCACCATTACACAAAGAATGGTTAGTGAGTGGTCAAATGAAACATTTAAACTAGTACGATAGTCGTTACACGTCGAAACGGAACGAACGAGGCCAAACGGCCCTTCATCAGGAGAACAAACTGCTGCAACTTATGCGCAGCAGCTGTTCGGATTGCTTTTACTCTTTCTAAAACCCAAAATCTGACTTCTCCTTTCAAATGAGAATTGTTCTACGCTCCGAGAGCTTTCCAGACATATAAAGAACACCTCCTAACTATTTTTCTACGATTTTATATTGAATTTTAAAGATCGCGCTGTCTGGCTGTTCTCTACGCACGGCCGGTCGCTCTTAGCGCACGGCCGGTCGCAGAGAGCTGACACTTTTTGTGCCTCTGTATAGGCCGAGCGGCCGTTCACTCAGCCCGAGCGGCCGCGCACAGCCTCTGATGTTTGTTTGGCGATTTTTAAGCATGGGAATCATGTCGCAACCGCATTTGATGATTCCCGAAGCCAAAGTATTGACTTGCCAACTAAATAAACCTTTGTTTGACTGAAATTATAGTCCGGCTCATAATGCTATGACCCGGTTCAAAGTTTTAAGCGTATATGTTGATTTTTTTTACCCATATCGACCCGTTAAAGCCTTGAATCAAACAAGGCACTTTTTGACCACACCAAATGCTTACCAATTAAGTTGTCAAGTCATTAGACACTTGATCAACAAAAGCGTTTATCCAATTTGTTTCATTATGATTTAGTTTATTAGATTCAACCTTTAGAGATCTTTTAAATTCCCAAAATGCCCCTCATGGCCAAATCTTTCGATTTAGTCATTCGTGGCGAAACTTCTTGTTTCAAATCCAATGTTTTTAACTCGATGACTTGTTTAAAAGCCTCTAAGTCCTTCTGGACTTAGAGTTTCATCCTTTCTCAAGTTTTCACTTGTTTAGTAGATTCTAAGCGCGTTTGCACGCATTAGACATAGTTAGGGAAATAACTTACTTGATTTGCACCCACGCTTCATGTGGGTAGTTTTAGTACTCTTGTTGCCTTGCCCAAAGGCGTTTAATTAGCTACAGTCTTACCGGGTGGACTTGACCATATCCATAACTCGTGCTTAGCATCCATGATTCTTAGCATCAAGCGTGTATGTGCAAGTGCATGTACCTGCGTGCTTTCTAACTAGACACATTATTTTCTCAGAACTCAAATGGTAAAAACATTGCCATTTGATCCGTTTAACCTCATAAATCTTAATGCTTGGAGTACAAGCATCAAGTGTTGGACTCAAATGGTGAGGACTTCACCATTTGACCCGTTTAGACCCATAGTTCAAGATACTATATTATACAAGTTTTTTTACATATGGCTCAAGTGATACAACTTGACCCATTTAACATCATGCTTAACAATTTCTTTCACTTGATTCCATTTGGATTAAAACATCATTTTCCACATCTCATTATTGATTGACCCGTTTGATGAATTTCACCATTCGGTCACGACTCATTGTTTCAAATATATGTCATAAACCTTGTTTGTTATGAGTTCAAGTGAGGCAACTCATTTAATGCATTTCACCCCTCGGGGTTTACCTCTAATACATAAATGAGATTTATAACCAATATATACGACACTTAAGCCATGTTATAGACTACTAGTGTAAGTAAAACTTACCTCATATCCATTCTTTCTTCCATGCGCATTGAGCTTGCATCCGTTTAAACCCGTTTGCATCCCTAGTCCTTGTACCTAACTTAGGGACATGTTAAACCTTGTTTTGTTAGAATACATTATATGGATTTCTTTCATTATCCATGGCATTCATGTATTCATTTTACTTCTAGCTCAACCTCACATTCAAGTATTCATGTTCATACATGTTTACACATTTATTTTCTCATTCAAGCATTTTATCAAACACTTGGTGTGCACTCATCAATTCCATTAATTTTCATGAGTTTTAAGTTAGCCAAAGCATACCCATTTAGCTAAACATCAACATATCATGTTATCTAGACATCTTAGTCTAAATTCTCAATATAATAACTCCTAAGAGTTATCAAAACTACTAACCTTATGTAGTATCCACATAGAGGTATAAACCCAAATTTTCACATATTACATATTTATATGAACATAGCAAGCACACATGTAAAATGCTATTTATACTCAAATTAAACATGTTTGGGGCTCCCTAAGGTTAGAGAAACCTCCATCAACATACACATTCACGTTTTTATGAAAACCCTAATTTTTCACCATAATCAAAAACGGATTTAACATCAAATTATACCAAATAAATGATACCTTTTTGTGTAATAAGCTTGGATAATCCGGATTTTAGCTAATGCATCGAAACCCCTTTGATTTAGTTTGGATTTGAGCTTGAATTTGAGTGTTTAGGGCTTGATGTTGAAGGAGAATGTTATCTCCTTCCATATACAAGACACACACACACACCTATGTGTGTGTTCTTATGATTTTAATTTCATTTATAAAACCCACTTTTTCATCTTGACAACTATGGCCCCTTAAGTTTAGTCTCGGGTTTGTTTCTAGATTGCTACATTAACTAGATTAGACTCTAGTAATGGGTTTAGCCTCGTTTTTACTTGGTGGTTAAAAAGAAAAAAATAATATCCACCATTAAAATCTTTTTGTTATTTTATCAATTACGCCTAATGGCGTATTTAGACGAAACGAAATCTGGGGTGTTACAACTCTACCCCCCTTAAAGAGGTTTCGTCCCCGAAACCTTTTTCTTATATTTGCTTTGGTTACCCCAAAGTACCTTGGTTCTCTAAACCGATTTGAGAACCGCTCGTTCATTTGTCATTCTATAGTCTAAACAACTAGTACTGTATACTTAAGGTGATTTTTCCCTTTACTCGGCCTCCTAACCATTCGATTTTTATATGAAAGCCTCGCCTTATATCACTACTTTGAGTCACACTACTCTTTCGTTTCTAGACGTTATATCTTTGCATATCTATTTACATAACTTTTCAGGGTATTCTAGCTACTCATGTATTTTCCATAGATCCGCTTTAGTACGCAGACTATCCCATCTACTATTATACCGAAGGATATAATGGTTTAAGGTTCCATTCTATCATGCACCTTAGGGCATCTACTGTGACACCATGATTGTAACATGCATATGCATACATGTCTATGCGTCTATTACTAACAAGTAATTTGTCTTGGTTTCCAAGACTAACCCGACTTTTTAACATAGCCGTTTTCTAGCTTCTTGGATTCATCCCCGAATCCAAGCCTCGTTTCTTTTTGGTTTGCTAAACTATTATAAACAAACCTTGCCTTACACTAACACTTTCCTTTCTTTGGCTAATCCCATTTTAAGAATTCGTCGCTTATTGGGTTTCCCTTACCCTCCGTGATTATTGTGGGAATCGTTACTGGTTTCCCACATTTTACCCAGCCGATTTGCTGGACTTGGGTTTTCCCCCCAAATTCCCATTTTGCTAACTCGGTTGGTGGTCATTGCCCCCAACCGACCCGTTTAAAGACTTTTGAGTTTTAGATTTCAAATCGTTTATATATTTAGAACGTTTAGTTTCTAAAACTCCTCTTTCTGATTACCGATCTCAATATAAATCGAGTTCGGTTTTCTTTTCATAAAACCTGGTGTTGATTCGTCATTACAACTTATTGTATTGACTAATCTCTTATTATCACGGCTTGCATCAGATTGTAATACATACACAATCCAACTGTTATCATAATTTGCTTTAAATTGTACCAATTACAGTCTAATGTTATTGTAGTTTACACTTTTTCATCCTTAACCCGAGGGTTGAAATATTTTTATTTATGTAAAATGAATAATATCCTGGATATAATTTATATTTATAATTACAAAAACAATAAATTTAATAATAAAGCTGCATATATTATACCACCAAAAAACCCATTACATTCATGTCGAATCCTACCACAAAGGGTTACAAAAACATTTTATTAATACATTACATTAGTCGATGAGTAAGCCTAAACATACGGATCATAACTTGAAAATGAAGGTCGAGGCATAACCCGACCATTCTTCACGAACATAATCAACATCTGCATCCGAGTAAGCCTCCACTCCTCCCCCAACCTGAGACACAATTAAATTAATAAGATGAAAGGTTACGGTTCGCGATGGTTTTAGTTTCAAGAAAACAAAAGTCACTAGAATTTGACTCGATCAACTTACATTGTCCAATATTCCAAGTCCGTCCGTTACGATCTCCTTCATGAATTTCATTACATAACAACCACATTCTGTACTATTTCGAGAGGCGCGAGGGTTGAGATGTAAGACCCTAACCCGTAATCACGCAATCAACGCCTAATCCTACGGGTTTTGACATTACTTAAAACCACTCCCGATTAAAACTTAGATATTTAAGAAAAGCTTGAATTTATTGTGATCAAACTTTTTGGATTTCTACATTTTAACTATTACAACATATGATGAGATTTCACAATTTCACGGGAGACTCTTGAATTCTATTGCGGAAGCTTGATGAGTGTTCGGGCGTGTTCGGTTTTTTCTCGCGACTTGATCCTTGCTCCGGGTCGTCCATTAAATGTTTACCTAGCACCATCACACAAAGAATGGTTAGTGGGTTGTCAATAATACATTTAAACTAGTGTGAGAGTCGTTACACGTCGAAACGGAACGAACCAGGCCCAACGACCCTTTATCAGGAAAACAAACTGCTGCAACTTTTGCGCAGTAGCTGTTCGAATCGCTTTTACCCCTTCTAAAACCCAAAATCCGACTTCGACTTTCAAATAAGAATTGTTCTACGCTCCAAGAGCTTTCCATGCATATAAAGAACACCTCCTAATGATTTTTCTACGATTTTATACGCAATTTTAAAGTTCGTGTTGTCATGTTGTTCTCTGTGAGCGGCGCCGCCGCGGTCTCTGTGAGCAGCCGCTCACAGCTTCTGATGTTATTTTGGTGATTTTTAAGCATGGAATCATGTTGCAACCGCATTTGATGATTCCCGAAGCCTAAGTATTGACTTGCCGACTAAATAAACCTTTGTTTGACTGAAATTATAGTCCGGTTTATGTCGCCATGATCCGGTTCTTAGTTTTGAGTGTTTATGGCGACTCTTACCCAAATCGACCCATTTAGACATTAAACTTAACCAAACACCATTCGACCACACGCGCAATGCGTGTATTTTATGTTGTCAAGCCATTAGGACACTTAATCAACTAAAGTGCTTGTCCGATTTGTTCATTAGGATTCTGTTATTAGATTTATCCTTTAGTAAATCTTTATAAATTCCCTAAATGCCCCTCCTAGCCAAATCTTTTGATTTAGCTATTCATGGCGACACTTCTTGATTCAAACCCATCGTTTTGGACTCAATGACTTGTTTAAAAACCTCTAAGTCCTTCCGGACTTAGATTTTTATCCTTTCTCAAGTTTTCACTTGTTTAGTAGATTCTAAGCGCATTAGCGCGCATTAGACATAGTTGTGGAAATAACTTACTTGATTTGCACCCACACTTCATGTGGGTACTTTATCACCTATGTTGCTTCGCCCGAAGGCGTTTATTTGACTACGGACTTACCAGGTGGCCTTGACCCATATCCATACCTTGTGTTTATCCTCCATGATTCTTAACATCAAGAATGCACGCGCAATTGCATTTACCTGTATGCTTTCTAAATAGACATCATTAATTTCTCGGAACTCAGATGGCAATAACTTGCCATTTGACCCGTTCAACTTTATGAATCTTAATGCTTGGAATACAAGCATTAAGTGTTGGGCTCACATGGTGAGGACATCACCATTTGACCCGTTTAGACTCATAGATCATAATGCTATGTTACCCAAGTTTTTATCTATGGTTCAAGTGCCACCAACTTGACCATTTAACATCATGCTTAATGACTCCATTCAATTGATTTAATTTGGATTAAAACATCATTTCTCACATATCTTTATTAGTTGACCACGTTTGATGGATTTCTCCATTTGGTCATAACTCATTATCTCGATTAAGGTCATAAACCACATTTTGTATTGAGTGCACATAAGGCAACCCACTTAATAGATTCTACCCCTTGGGGTTTATCTTTATCTCATACTCAAGATTTAAAACTAATGTTTATAACAATTTAAGCTAGGTTATAGTATATTGGTGTAAGTAAAACTTACTTCATATCCATTCTTGCTTCCATGCGCATTGAGCTTGCATCCGTTTGACCCGTTTGCATCCCTAGTTCTTGTACCTAACTTAGGGACACGTCAAACCTTGTTTTGTTAGAATACATTATATGGATTTCTTTCATTATCCATGGCATTCATGTATTCATTTTACCTCTAGTTCAACCTCACATTTCAAGTATTCATGTTCATACATGTTTACACATTTATTTCCTTATTCAAGCATTTTATCAAACACCTCATATGCACAATTTTCATCATGTTAATTCTAGGTGTTCAAGACTTTCCTAGATACCGCCATGGCTTAGCTAACCATTGGCACATGATCATTTCAACAATTAGCACACATACATGATACTAATCACATAGAAATTGCAAGATTATTCCACATACTAGTGTAGTTCATGATTAGAGTAAAAACCCACTACTTACTCATAATACATAATCATGATTTCACATGAATCAACAACATATTATGATTCACCACGTTTTTATAGCTTACTTGAAGACTACTAACACATAGAAGCTCATAGAAACTAAGAAATTCACGTTTTTTACAAAAACCCAGAATTTCACCATGATCATAAATGAATTTAACGCCAAGTTCCACCAAAAAAGGTACCTGATGTTCTTTTAGGCCCTAGATAACCCTTTTCTTGCTAAGGCATCGAAAAGCCCCTTGATTTGGCCTTGAATTTGACTTGTTCCTGTGTTTAGGGTTTGGTTGGTGAAGGAGTTTGATCTCCTGATGTTGAGATCGATCAACACACCCACAAGTGTGTGTTTTCTTAGTTAATTTTTATTAATAAAAAACCCACTTTGACATATTGGCAACTAAGGCCCCTCAAGTTTTAGTCTCGTGTTTATTTTATGGTTAAACACCCACCATAAAACCCGCTTTGTTATTTTATCGATTACGCCTAATGGCATAATAGGCGAAACGAGAGTTTGGGGAGTTACATGAGATCCTTCAATTCCAACATATGCTGCCTGAAGTATATATTGTAGATGTTAGAAGAAGCTTTATGTATTACATACAATACAAAAAGTATATAGTTTTATGCGATTCTCACTCTATATACGGCTCCACAATAGCGCTGTTTCTTAATACATAAAGATGAGCTTGATCACGTAACTGAGCATCCACAACCTCCCTTGTAGCCCCCGATAAAGACCTACCGTGCGGATTGTTTCATCAACACGTTCATAAGGATTGCCAATTGATTTCATGTTTTTTAAGTAACCCGAGCAAAATTCTAAGGCTTCCTTTGCCACATAACATTCTCCAATGCAACCCTCGGGTCGATAATGATTTCGTACATACCCTTTAAGTGTTTTCATGTATCTCTCAAATGGGTACATCCACCTAAAATGAAACGGGCCACATAACCTCACTTCTCTAACTAAATGCACCATCAA
>JAUTDX010000070.1:0-29507 GCA_030844895.1 Ambrosia x helenae
ATACGAGGAGTACTTACAATATTATTACATATACTTTTTGAAGTTGAATGGACTCGTCTCAATACGTCAATAACAATTTGAATATATTACTTATACTTTTGGAAGTTAAACGGACTCGTCTCAATACGTCAATAACAATATAAATTTATTACATATACTTTTTGAAGTTGAACAGACTCGTCTCAATACGTCAATAACAATATGAATTTACTACATATACTTTTTTAAGTTGAACGGACTCGTCTCAGTACGTCAATAACAGTCTGAATATATTACATATACTTTTTGAAGTGAACGGACTCGTCTCAATACGTCAATAACAGTCTGAATATATTACATATACTTTTTGAAGTTAAACGGACTCGTCTCAATACTTCAATAACATTATTAATATATTACATATACTTTTTGAAGTTGAACGGACTCGTCTCAATACGTCAATAACAGTCTGAATATATTACATATACTTTTTGAAGTTGAGACTCGTCTCAATACTTCAATAACAGTATTAAATATTACATATACTTTTTGGAAGTTGAAACGGACTCGTCTCAATACGTCAATAACAGTCTGAATATATTACATATACTTTTGGAAGTTAAACGGACTCGTCTCAATACGTCAATAACCAATATGAATCATAGTTGTCAAAAGCGCGCCTAGGCTCGAGGCGCACCAAGTGCGCTGCACCCTGTGAGGCGCGCGCCTAGGCACTGAGGCGCACTATCAGGGCTGATTTCCGGCCAAATTTAGGCTAAAAGTTGCATAAACCTCTAAAACATCCTAAATGAGTCATGAACAAGTCCTAAACAAACCCTAAAAATTCCTAAAGTAGCCCTAAACAAGCCTAAAACGTCTCTAGAATCCCTAAAAATGTATTGTTTACTATGCGGCCTAATTATAAAAAGCCCTCGTTTTTTATGCGCCTTGCGCCTAGGCTCCGGGCTCGGCCTATGCGACTTGAGTGCGCCTAGCGCTTTGAACAACTATGGTATGAATTTATTACGTATACTTTTTGAAGTTGAACGGACTCATCTCAATACGTCAATAACAGGGATATGAATTTATTACATATATTTTTGAAGTTGAACGGACTCGTCTCAATACTACTTTATTAAAAAGTTGGATTTGTTTTTTAAATATTTTTTCCATTTTTTTAAATAGTTTTTATTTTTAACAATTGTATACACAACACAAACACAAATATACATCACAAACATAAATAACTGAAACTGATTGTAACTGAATAACTGATCAAGAACTATTAACAACAGTAAATAAACATCACAAACATAAATATCTGAAACTGAATATATACATATCAACCACCAGTTCATACAAAAGAAGTCATAATAGTACTGAACATATTCAAAATAACTAAAGCATAGAAAATAAAAAACTACTGATCTGCGTCAGGTGCCGCATGTGGCGCTGGTGGCTCTCTCTCCGGTAATCCTGCGTCCGTCTGCTCTCTGCCTCCAACTCAGCAATCCACCTAATCCCGTCAAGAATAGCGTCCTGAGCAGGCCACAGATCCCGAATACTGCGCTCCATACGGCGCATCCTGTTTACAACCTCACGAGGGGCACCCCGGTAAACGTGAGTTGGGTACTGAGGCGGCTCTGGAGGCGCCGCCTTATCCTCTACCTCTGCTCCAGGTCAACCTCAAACAGGCCATCCACGTCCTCCACCATATCCTCCTCAACATCCAAGGATAAGGTGTGATGACCTCCGGTAACTCCACCGGCACAAAAAGCTCTCCCCCGGCATTCTTAAACCGCCGAGCCATGCCAGTGAACTTGCGCGTAATGCGCATGCCGATAATCGTCCTACGATCCAACTGAGATGGCGGGCTGGAGCGGCGGTCGCACGTGGGGGTCACCATCGGGGAGAAGCCCCAAGTGACGGGTGAGAATGGTGACATACGCATCGCCGTATAATTCTCCCCGCTGCTGACGGTGGTATGCGGAGGCAAACCAATCCGCCATAAAACGCGCGAGCGCGCACAGCCTCTATATAATAGACAGTAAAGATAAAAGAGGTCCGTCCTCGTGCACCACTCGCGGGAGTTATGACGTGGCTGGATCGACGTAGAGCTTTCCGGGGGGATTTCTCTGCGATGAATTCTGCGAGAACCTGTCCGATTGCTGGTCTTGGCTTGTAGATGATGAAGGTTGTAGTCTGTCTATTCGATTGCCCATTTTTGCTAGGTGCGCCCAGATAACTCCGGTTTTGAGAGCACAATGTTTATTCTGTAGTCTGTTAAGACGTGGATTGGGTGCCCTTGAAAGTATCGCCTGAGACGCCTGGATTTCATGAACTAGTGCTAAGACTAGTTTTCCATCGTGGAGTATCTGGTATCTGCGTCTTCCAAGGTGCGGCTAATATAGTAGATTGGTGTTTGAACCTTATTGCGCTCAACCAATAATACTGCGCCTATCGCTTTTTCAGAAGCGGATAGGTATAGTGTTAGCGGTTCTTCTTCTGGTAAAGGTGTTGTAAGAGTTGGCAAGTAGGTCAAACATTGTTTCATTTCACGAAAAGCCACTTCCGCCTCGGGTGTCCAGCGAACTGTGTCTTTTTTAATACATTTCCCAGCGTATGAACAAAAGGAAAAGACTTGGACGCATAATTCGATAGGAAGCGGTTTAGGGCGACTAGGCGGCCCATGAGTGTCTAAACGTCTTTGATGGAGCTGGGCGACGGCATGCGCTGGATGGCTTGGACCTTTTCCGGATTTGTTTTGAAGCCACCGTTTGGTGAACGATGACGCCCAGAAATTTGCCTTCTTCGGCCCCAAATGAACACTTGCCTGGATTAAGTTTCATTTTGATTTTGCGTAGTTGTTTGAAGGTGCGCTCTATGTCAGGAGCATTGTGTCTTCCTGTCGGCTTTCTATTACCAGGTCGTCGACGTATAACTCTAGATTGACGCCGATCTGATTTATGAAGGCTTGGTCCATTAGGCGCTGATAAGTTGCGCCTGCATTCTTTAGGCCAAAGGGCATTTTGGTGTAGCAGTACACCCCCTCTGTCGGTTCGGAAGGCGGTCCTGTCTTCGTCTTCGTAGGCCATTGTATTTGGTGGTATCCTCGATAAGCATTGAGGAAACATTGAATTTGAATGGCGCTAGAGAGTCTACCTTAAGATCGATTTCCAGCAACAGGTAGTGGTCATTCGGGCATTCTTTTGTTTAGATCCTTGTAGTCGACGCACATGCGCCAGGATCCGTTCTTTTTAAGGACCATGACCGGATTGGCCACCCATGTTTGGTGGTTGCATCGTCTGATGATGCCGGCCTTGAGTAAGTCGTCGACCTGCTTGTTCATGGCTTTGACTCTGTCCGGCCTAGCAGGCGCTTTTTTCTGGGCGACTGGGCCGAGCGTCTTTGTAGGTGTTGAGGCGATGTTCCGCTACATCCCTTGGGACGCCGATCATGTCGGATGACTACCACGAAGATATCTTTATTTGCTACTAGCAGTTGCTTCAGGTGTATGCGCATTGGGGGACAGAGTTGATCCCAAGGTGATCGTTTATTCGGGGAACGATGGGTTGAGGACCCATTTTTCATTTTCATTAGCGGCTGGTTTGGACGGTGGTGTGTGTGCCGCTGGTTCTGTTGTAACGAGGCATTCCTGATTGCCTCGGATGTACGCGATCCCCGTTGCTGTGGGAAACAGATGGTTTAGTGAGGGTTGAGCGTTGTTGTTAAAGTTGGCAAGGCCTTGTCGGCCTAACAAGATGTCATATGAGGAGGTAGCTGGGATGACATGGATTGTGCATGTCTCCGAGCGCTTATGAATCCCATCGTCCAGGGTGACTGTGAAGTCAAACTTGCCAAGGGGATGAATAACCTCATTGAAGAAACCGGCGATGGGTGCGTCTGGCTCAAGACGCGCTTTGTCTTCATCATCCAGCTGTTCAAAGCATTGTTGATACATAATGTCAAAACTGCTTCCGCTGTCGCACATCATTTTGTACGTGCGATAGTGTCCGAACACGGCTGTGATGATGAGCGGTGTTGTTGCTTTTGCTCCTCCCGGTACTGTTGGGAGGATAACTTGGGCTTCTCTCCAGTCGTTGTTATTAGGGGTGTTCAGAATAACCGAAAACCAAATAAAAACCGAAAACCGAACCGTAACCGAAAAAACCAATCCGAACAACGAATTTGGTGTTTCGTTTGGTTTTAACCGAAACCGAATTGCTAATTTGGTGTTTGGTTTGGTTTTTGGTTCTACATTTTTTTATTTGGATAACCGAATAAACCGGTAAAATAATTAATTATTAAATAAAAATAATAATATTTAATAAGCCATATATAATATATAAGCCCAAAATATTGAAAGGTAAGCTAAGCCCAACCCAAAATAAAGCCCACCTATTTATTAGTAATATTCAGAGTATAAGTTTAATATCCAGGTATATGTTTCCCCATGATTGCATCAACCGTTGGTCTGATTATCAAGCTACACGATTTATATGTTTAGTATTAATATCTTTATTTTTCATATGCAGTTTCACTAGAGTTGGAGAAAGATTTAAGTTTAAAGTTTATTTATATTTTGTGGAATTGACAAAGACTTATTTACTATTTGTAATTTCTATGATGTTTATGTTTGTGTGTTTGATTTTTTGGTTTATATTAATTGCTAACTTTCAATTTGGATTTCGGAACACAGAGGTATATAAGTTAGAGAGAAAAAAAACTTCGTTTCAATTTTGTTGAATTTGGTTTGTTTGGTTAAAACCGAAAACCAAACCGAATTCAATTGGTTGAATTTGGTTTGGTTTCCATATTCCTAATTTGGTTTGGTTTGGTTCGGTTTTTGGTTTGGGGTACAAAATTTTGAAAACCGAATCGAATAAACCAAATAAACCGTAAACCGAACTGATGAACACCCCTAGTTGTTATTTTTAGCGGCCGCATGTTGCGACGTTGGTCGCGACGGTGGCTGGTTGAAGTTTGGCGTTTGTTGCGATGTGTCATGTGACACTGTCTTGAGAAGGCGCTTCGGACATGATGTGTTCTGATGTCCTTGATTGGCTTTGTTGGTTCTTCAGTTCTTGTGCGCCAGCGCGCACGTTTTTACGAGGTTGGTCAGTTTGCCAGAACGGAGGGTAGCCTCTATCTCCACTTTGAGGTTGTAGAAGTTGTCAGTGTTGTGACCCACATCTTTGTGGAAGTCACAAAATCGGGTGTTATCAACATTTTTGCGTTTATTTCCCATGGGTTTTGGGTGTTTGAACGCAACTTCTCCGGTTGACAGAACTTGAGCTAGTACCTGAGATGGTGTTTTGGTGAGGGGCGTCCAGTCTTGGTTTCTTCGGCCGCTATTGCGCTTGTCGCGCGTTTGTTTGTTACCGATGGTATTTCTGGCGTCGCCAGAGGGTGAATATCTTCCTTCATCGGTGGTGCCGGAGATACGGCTCCAAACGGAGGGTCGGTTGTTATTGCGATTGCAACTGTTGCGTGTGTTTCCACGCTGGTTCTGGCTTTTTGTTTTTTGATTTCCAGCGTAGAGTTTGGAGATTCGGACGACCTCTTCCCAGGTGTCTGGGATACCATCTTTACCCTGAAGGGCGTTTTGTAAGTTGTCGTCGTTGACGTTTGCTAGGAAGGAGGTTCGAGTTGCCTCGTCCCTAGTTCCTAGTGGAAATGCTTCTTTGTTAAACCGCACGATGAAGTCTTCGAGCGGTTCGGTGTCTCTGCGCTTGCAGAGATGGATCTGACTTTTGGCGCGCTTGTGGCGACGTTGCTGACTGAAATGAAGTGAAAACTTATTGATCAGCTGTTCATAGGTGTCAATGCTTCCGACGGGGAGGTTGTCGAACCATACCCTGGCTGCTCCTGAGAGTGTCTGGCAAACATGTGGCAGTGTGGCACCAGACCGGTAAGGTCCATCCGATGATGGCCCCGGCTTGGTTAAAGATGCCGAGGTGGTCGTCGGGGACGGTGAGGCCGTCATATAACTTGACGTTGGTCGGGAGGCGCTGCCTCGGTGGTATGGGTGCTTGAGAGATACGTCTTGTGAATTTGGATTTATCTGCGAACGCCGTTGACCTGTATGGAAGCGACAGGTCGGTGGTTGTGTCCTTATTGAAATGGTTGAGACGTTCTTTGTGATAATATAGGGTGCGACGGACTATCCCTTGAGGCGTCGTCCTCCCAGGAACTTTCGTAGACTCCTGAGGGGGAGTGGATTTTTTGTGGTAAGACAGTCATTTTTTACTGTGAGTAAGAAACTTGGTTAAAGCTTTTGTTTAGAGTATTGTGGTAAGGCCACGGATGGCACCAATGAAGAAACACACGATCCTAGATAGTCGGATTAGCGCCAATATTGGTAGTGATTATACGGGGTGTTTATAAAAAGGTATGTTTATAAAACGTGATAAGTCTAAGGACAAGACCAAGGATGTTTAGAGACAACAAGTTAGAAGAGTCGAGCCTCTAAATGTTAGCAAATACATAAGGGTTGGAAAAGTACGATGTGCTCGTAGTCTTTTCTGTGAAAGTGTTCGTAAATATCGGATGCCAATAAAAGGAGAAAGGACTCCTCCTTTTATAGTACCTCGACACACGACTTTTTCAACCCGTCCTCTACCCTTGATGGGGCCCGGCCCGGCCCAGGTAGAGGTGTCTCTAGGTTTCCGGCCCAAGTCCTCAGGCCCAATGGTGCAAGTGGGTTTGATAAAAAAAAAGAGAGGAAAGGGGGGATGTTACCGTCCTGACGTAAATACACGTGGCGTCCGCCTACTGGCTACTACAGGGCGGTGGGTAATCATCCTCTTTCTAGAAGAACCTGAGACAAGTTGGAGGGTTGCAAAAGTCTTTAGAGAGATATCTTGGTCAGGACGGTGCCACGTCATCGTCCTTTCTGTTTGTCAGGTGGAGCGCAGCCACTGATTGGCTGAGAACTCTGACGGGCAGTCTGTAGTGTCAGGAACAGTTGCCTAGGGCAGGAGTGTGCGTCTCGAGGCTGCCCTAGAATGCATCTTTTAATCGTGCTGATGAAGCTTTGTCTATCTTGTTGAAGAAGCTTCATAGTATGTTTTTCCCGTTGACGTAAAATGGGCGGTATATAGTGGACGCTAGTCTTTTCGCTGACGTAGAACGGGCGGGTGAGTCTGCGTCATTATTTGGTGTGCGCTAGCTATTCCGCTAACGTAAAACGTGCGGGTGGGTCAGCGTCCTATTTCTGATGGACGCTAACTCTGCCGCTGACGTAAAACGGGCGGTTATATGTTTAGCTAGGCGCAGCTTGTGAGTTTATGATATGGTATTTGGTAATATTTTGGTACCATATCCCTTCAGTTACGATCCATGAGGCTCCCATTGAGAGGAGTGTATATGTCGAAAGCCAGGTATGTCCATTATGTGAGTTTGCAACTGAAAATGCTAACCAGATCTTGTCATCTTGCAACTTTGCTAAAATAGTGTGGTCTTACATATGGTCTTGGCATATTTGGAGGGCCCGAACAAATAAAATTTTTAGTGACTAAAGGATGTATATCGAAAAGATTAGCGAGGATATTAAGTCCACGGTTATCTTTGGAATACACATGTATAGAATTCCTACTCTAGACTGAAAAAGTTGGTGTAACTTCATGAATTTTATTTCTCCTAGAGGTTTTTTCAGTTTCTGGTGATCTTGTATCTTTGGTTAAAGAAAGGGGATATTTTTAAAACAACAAAGAGTGTTTTGTTAAGAGTCTTTATCTTTTTAGCTTGGTCAAAAGGGACACTTGAAATATGCTTTGAAGCATGATAAATAGTTAGAAGTCACTTATTACAATAGCTAAAAGTTTGTGTGAGAAAAGTGCTGTAAAACAGGAGCCACAATTCAACCACCCAACCCTTAACATATCTTTTAGAATCTTCTCACACGTCTATTAAACCTACCTTCCTTATAGACTTTGCACCAACTCTATGAATGAGAAAAAAAAATATATTATTGAGTAAATATATAGTTTGTTACATACTAAAATCACACTCTTAAGATGCAAACAAGAGGGAAAAAGTTCAAAAAAATTGTGAGGGAGGACGGTGTGGAAGCGGGTACCAGGTGCGGGCAAACCCTACCCGCATCACCCTACTTGCACCGCTATACCACCACCGCCCCATCGGGTGGGGGTCACGGGTATTATTCCGGGTGATAGTAACAAAGAAGTGTGTGTTGCAGAGGAGAAGGTGTGTATGTGTGTAGATGCACGTAGGGTTGTGCGGGTACCCAATGGGTAGCACACCGGGTTCTGGAGTTCTTTGGTCGGGTGGATGATGTGGCGGGTACCTATTGTGTAGCACTCCGGCCACCTAATATTGAAGTCATTTTAAATTGACGATCATTAATTAAGGTCATCATTTCTTAGTTAAGTGAGAAGTTGATGGTAATCGATCACTAATTCGCCCACCACCAATGATAATTCAAAAGAAGCATATGATCTCTACCTTGTTCGAATGAATTAGAATTCGTATTTGATGATCACTATCGCACTTGATTGAAACTCTTATTCAGATACAAGTTAGTGAAATAAACGTCTCTTGCTGGAAGATTTAGGAGTTGGCGTAATTAAATTTGTTAACATCCCTAACTAGCCACAATATATCTTTTCTTTATGAGATAATATCTTTTACTTAAAGTCATATATATTATAATATGAAAGGACAATTAGAGCAAAGCAGTGCCATTTTCACACCATATGTCTAAATGATAATTGTGACATTTTACCAAAGCAAAACAAATTTTAAAAAAGTTAATGAAACACCAAGTCATTTAAAATAATAAAACATCTTGCATTGATAATTATAATTATAACTTGAAACTTATATCCATATATATCTTATCTAATAAACAAAAATAAGTAACATAATAGTTCATTACAATCTTATATATCTTGTGATCGATCATACAATCACACTGTTTAATATGACACCATATATCGATCACATGATGGCACACGCATTTGTGTTTTCATCACTAAAGGCCGTGGTGTACCGGACCTCGGTCGAGTTGGCACGAGCAAAGTGGTTCATAGACGGATCTTGATCGTATCTTACATAACCAGCCGGCGCCTTCTTGTCATACGTACCCTGAGCATAAGGGTGCGCCACCACATCATACGGTACATATGGCCAAAACTCCACCCTCTTTCCCGTTCGGTAAGCCACACGCGACAAAACCTTTTGTGGTTCGACGTAACCAACGACCGTGAGCTTGTGTTGCTTCGGCTCGATGGTCACTGATGTCACACCTTCATTCCTTCAACTGACCTCCTTACTTTTCGCTCACATCCTTCACAATCGATCTTTACTTTAATCTCAACCGTCTATTTAGTTTCATATATATAGTAGATTTTTATAGAGACAAAACACAATTAGTAGTCATTTCACAATCATATGGAACCCACATGAATAATAAGTTGTTAGATTGCATGGGGCCCATAATAATGTCGATTGTATTGCACATCTAATATCTAAGGTTGTTATACCTCATACTCATTTGTGTCCTCAATAATACAATCACTTCTAAAATACTTTTCCACCTTAGACTTTTATTTAAAGTAAACACCTATATGATATATTGTTTTTTAAATAAATGTTATCGATCCGTTAAACTATTAAAAATTCAATTAAGTGACGTCTCAGGTATGTAGAAATGATGAAGTGGATCAACAAAATTTTTCAACTTAGTAAATGAGTCATGTTTTTTGTATAACATTCACTAGAAAAAATCGTTACACAGCCACAGCACACAGCACACGTATGTAAAGAGTTAAAAGTACGTGTGCTGAACGTTTATAGTTACTTTCTACTATACGATTATTTTAAATAAACTTAAGGACTTTAATATAACAAACTAGGGATGAGTATTTCGGTATTGAATACCAAGAATACCGATACAGAACTGACCCCGATATCAAAAATACCAATATTGGTTCATTTTCGATACCAATTCGATACCAGGTTTTGTTAAACAAACCTACGTTAAAGGTACTTCATATACAAAAATAAGTAAAACTCAATGTCGAGCTCAACAACATCAACTTTCTAAACAAGTCTATTAAAATTCTGATCGGTTACTGGCAGAGAGTAAACAAGCCAAACTTGTTTATCTTAACAAAGCTTGAGAAAATCTTGAAGCTCACACTCAACTAGTTTATTAAAAATATTTACATTAATTAATTTGTAAACAATAATTTGATATTATTTAGCTGTCACTGTCCTATGATATTCATGAACCAAATACAAGATCGTTGAAAACAGTGTACATAACATAAACATACAATTTAAGAGACATTAATATATATACCTGCATCTGTTTACGCTGTTTGTGTCTTTTGTGGTTTCCGCTTGAGCAATCGAACATGTTGGAGAGGTGATCTAGAGCTCCCATGATTAATGAAGATTATAAGTTTTGAATGTGTTTAAAAAATGTGTGGTAGTTTGTGGTTATTTATAATGGGAAGTTGGTTTCTTTTAGCCCCTCTAATTAAGTTTTGTTTGCATTGGAAGCCCTTAGACTTTGAAACAATTGCGGTGGAGTCCGTTTATGTTTGAAAAGTCTAAATGATAAATTCACGAAACCCATCAATACCCTGTTAGTTAATGAGACTAGGCAGAACGTATTTTATGTTGGGTGGGAGGGTGGGTGAAACTCATTTTTCTTTTTATTAGTTCAAAGATATTAAAGTTGATCACTTGATAATATTTTTTTTGTTTGGCCGATTTGTGTTATCGTTAGTGAGACTTTAGAGCAACTGGTGAATTTACTTGATGGATCTGAGTATATTATTGTATCTTGGTTGAAGTTATACGGAAATGAAGGATAAAAGAAAAGTCAAAAATAGGAAAATCTTCCCTAAAGTTTAAACGTTAAGAGCATTCACATTAGCTGCTCCATCTTCATTTCTAAAATTACACTAAAAATCATTATTTTTCTCTTTCATTTTCTATTTAATAATACTTATTCTATACTTTTATCATTACTTTTTCTCTCTCCTCTACTCACAATCACTTTTAAAGATATTAAAAAATTATGGAGAATGAACAGTGTCTCCTCCAAATTTACTGGTGAACAGTGTCTCCTCTAAATATTTTCTCTCTCCTCTATTCATAACCACTTATACCCACTCTATATAATATAGAGATCACACTCACACCATTATGGAGGAGCTAATATGAATGCTCTAAATCCATGTTGAGATGAATATGTTTTTTTGAAAGTTGTGTTGGGATAACATATAAGTTATCAAATAGTTGATAAGCTTGGGTACGTAAGTGTCTTTTTAAGAAGTGGTTGATGCTTGGAGTTATTTAACCTTGTCTATATATACTTAGACTATGTGGTTTTGTTAAGAGAAAACAGGTTATTAAAACCGCCACGTAGATGGGTTTTACATATGGTGGAGGATGTAATGTTACACTTTTCATTCTCATAAAAAGGTGTGGCGTGTTTACAACTCCGGTTACGGCCTCCACATGTTTCTTTAAGCATTCACCTTCTCCACACCACCTTTCTATTCCCGACTCCCGTCAAGATCTCCACATCAACCCATATATCACACACATGGTCCATGCCATAGGGGCGCGGTGTTCCACGTTGTGGCTGGGTGCCACATCATTTTCACACACTTTACACTTCTTTACACCCCCATAGTCTTATCTACAAGTAGGTGAACATGTGTGCATCATGCGGCTTCCGCCAAGCTATTGGCTGACAATAAATGATGTAGACTTCCTGTGTTTTCACACCTAGTATTGGATTATAGTAAGAAACTCGTAGTGGACTAGAAGACAAAGTTATGGAATTGATGTTGTACAGAACTTTTGAAACGAGAAAAATATATGTATATATATTGTTAGAAGTATGATATTGACATTTCTGACAAAAATAATTTTGTAACCTTGACGTAAAACAAGTTTATTGGTGTGTAGTTTTATGTCTTTCGCAATATTTGAGTAATTTAGGGATGTTCAATGAGTTTGAACTTTATATTTTTGGAACTCTATTCTTAGTCGACATTCTAATAGTAACAATAAAATAAAAGAATAGCAATACAACTATCTAGTCAAGATATCATACACAGCGTAAAATAAATGAGAAATGTGAGAAAAATAAAAAACACAATGAACATAATGGGTCACGAAATATAACACAATGCCGAGAAATATAACACGATTCCTAGTAAAAAACACGGTGAATCGCAAAAAATGACATAATAAGGAAAATAAAAAGACATAACATCACATAAAAAGACACAATGATATAATACAAATTCTAAAAACTACAAGCTAAAAATCCAAAAAATGAAAACCTAAAAACTAAGATCGTAGAGTTCAATAAAGCAATTCCAATACCGCTTGAATGAGTTCAATTAGAGTCCGTTTTATACTCTTCCTACGACTTCACATGACTTCCTATTTTTCATTCACCGTGTATTTAATCATAACCTTAACTAGCTAATCTAAAGATTTAAACATAACTTAGATGCATGTATTGTGATAGACTTACATGCTTTCACACCCCAAAAATTGATGTAAGATTAATTAAAGTTATGTTTATTTCAGCTCTTAATGGGCTCTTAATAGGACAAATGTCTGAATCAGTCATATATAGTTCATTCAGACTATTTGTTTCGCGAGTAGATGTATGAATTAGTCAGACATTTGCTTTGAATGGGTAAACATTATACTGAGGGGTTGTTATTGTTTCAGCTCTTAATGAGATAGATGTCCGAATCAGTCAGACATTTGCCTTTGAATTAGTAAGCATTATATTGAGTCTGAATGGTTTAGACCTCTTACTGGTTCAGCCCTTAATAGTTTAGACCTCTAACTGGTTTAACACTTACCTAGTCAGAAGTTGCCAGACAGCCCCTAACAATTGGTTTATAAAAAACCACAAACTTTTATTACCAATAAAAAAAATATGTAACACTGGGTGTTAACGATTGTGTTGAAAAAAAACTTATTGACTTATTGGTTTCTTCAAAATGCCAATAAGCCAATAAGTTATTTGGATACAGCATAACCACTTTTTGTTTTGGCTTTTTAATATGGGCTGAAAAAATGTTTTTAAGAAGTCACAAATCATGGCCTTTTGTTTTGGCTTTTGGAATAAAAATTACAAATCTACCTACCCATACAACCAATCTTCACAATAAGATAAGCCAAACACTTTTAAAAAAACAACTTATTGACTTTTCCCAACACAAAAGCTAATCCAAACACGTTTTACAAAACTCATTTTCAAAAAGTCATAAGTCAATAAGCACTTCTGATGAAAAACACTTTTGGAGTTAAATAAGCAATGTTCCTATGGGGTTCAAGCTCAAAAACTATAAACTAGCCACAAACACACAATAAGCAACCTAATATGCATCTATACATGAAAGACATGCACAAAGACACATATTGAAACAATTAAAAGATTGTAAATCAATACTAATCATGTACACACATTAGATCAAGTGTAATTAGATTGCTTACAAGAGTATTAACTCATCAATTAGTTACCAAAAACCAAGAGTTCACAAAAAAATGAACAAACACTCATCACAAACCTTGGTGGTTTAAAATTTTAGCAAATTATTGTCATAACAAAGAGAAAAACCTATAATTCAAAACATTGTTAAGAATCTAAAAACACAAAGTAAAAAAAGGTTCAATAACTAACATGTTGCAATATTTCAATCCTAGCTCTCCACAATCAATGGTTGATTCCCACAGCTTCCTCTCCCTTGAAATCCCTCAAAATCGCCTCTAATTAGCTCTATAAGTCGTGGATATGGAAATCGAGCTGGCTGTATTGTGTTTATAATCAAAAACCTAATTTTGCCAACTTATTACTTGTTTGTGTGTCGTGAACTACATAACAAAGGTCCCTTGCATGGCACGAGGGAGAAAATAGTTGGGACACAAATCAGAACCACTCGCGCGTCTCAAACTACATAGCAAAGTGTGATAACTGGCAAATTCCGATCAACGTCACCGCAATTGTACTTTTGGAAAAATTATTTATTATAATTATAAATAATGACATTTATTAAGTTTCGAAAGTGAATGGATCGTTTAAATGAAGGAAAACGTGACCGAAGTAAGTAACGCGATTTTAACGCGTGTTCTGAAAGAACGTGTTAGATGTCGAAACTAATATTTAAATTGCTCAGTTTAGTAACATAACCGAATAGTTTTTGTGATAAGTTGTCAAATCAAAATAAAACCGAAACGAAATACGTTTAAATCGGGTTCGATACGCGGTATACCCCACCTACTAACAAACCCTAACTATAAAAGCCAAGAGCCTTCCTCTTCCTCTCATTTTTCTGCAGTCGCACCCCTCTGCAAACCCTATTGTCTCTCTCTAAACCTGCCATCCCTCTCTCTAACTCTCTACCCGCTTGACCTCCCCTTCCCGCTCTTCTCTGCAGCCGTCAATGACCACCAGGACAATGGCCGTGAGTGTTGATGGTCACGTCAGAGATGTTGGAATTCTGAACGCATAGTTAGGTATTCAGATGAGTCTTGTGATAAACGATCAATATTAACACATGTCTTTTTTAAAATGCATTTATAAAGATAAAAAGATCAACCGTTAAAGTTTCATTATCTACTATAAATTAATTCCACTTTTCAATAAATGAGTAATGAGAATAAACCAAAGTAGAACAAGAAAATAGTTATGTTCTTAACTAAAAATTTATAAATAACAATCTTAACATGCATGCATTTTTGTAAATCAGTCTTAAGAAATCAATAACTGAATGGCAAGACTAAATTTGTTTGTAGATGAGATAGCAAGACAAATGCAAATAGTTATGTTCTTAACTAAAAATTTATAAATAACAATCTTAACATGCATGCATTTTTGTAAATCAGTCTTAAGAAATCAATAACTAAATGGCAATACTAAATTTGTTTGTAAATGAGATAACAAGACAAATGCAAAATTTATTAAATATGGGTGCTTAGTTTTAAAATCTCGCATCTTTGTACTGCACTTAGAAGACAAGGTAAAACGTGTATATTACAATTTTCATAGAATTTTATTATTATTGTTTGACTCGCGGGTGTACCGGGTGTACACCCGAGTCTCTAACCTAGTAAAACATAATTATTACAATTTACAAGAAATGACTCTCTTGCTATTATTAGGCACAGTAGTCATTTTATCAAAATTTAACTATAAAAACTAATGGAGTTGGTCTTAGTACCTCAACATATTACAAAATTGAAACCATAAACCCTTAACATGTTAAAAAATAAGTTAGTACCCTAAAATGTTACTCTTTATAAACAAATCATAAGGACTATCTATGTAGTTAACTCATTTTCTTTATTTTCTTCTTCGGTTCTACTCGTGTGCTCTTTTCTTCTTGATTTTAGCTCGTTTCCGCTTCTTTAGCACACAATACCTGCAACACGACTCAAAACTAGATAAAAGCTAAAAACTAATAAAAACAACTCCTAAACTATACAAAACTACACAAAATATATAGGATAAATAATGTGTGTTGCAACACATCAGGTGTACTCGCAGGATTGAGTATTTTTGTCTTTTATAGCATAAAGTTGGTGTCTCATTTCTTTATTTCATTCCCATGGTTTTTGCATCATTTCGATATAAATTTCATCGAAAACATTGCTTTATCGCAAATCTATATGACTATATCAAATGTCAATACCCTGATGAACCAAATCAATATTCTTTTTTATGTTTTTCAATAAAATATGCCGATACAAACCAAACCGATACATACCAAAACTCCGTCAGCTAACGTCAACAATCTCAATAGCTAATTCCTATAACCTATGATAAAATAAATATAAGAAAATAGAGAAAAAACTAAAAGAAAAATATTGTGGTGTGATATGATAGCAACACCTTTACGATGTGTTCCCGAGTTTCATTTAACGAAAGAAAAGAAGGGATTTGAAAGAATGTCAATAAAAAATCATGTTCCACGGTTTTTTTAAAGAGAAAAAGGCAAGGAAATGGAAGAAATTTTTTTGGTTAATTTCCTTTATTCCTTATCCTTCCAAATTGAAGAGATTTGAAAGGAAATGATTTTTTAAACATAAAAACACTTAATTTTCTTTTTATTTCCTTCCAACTCGGGAACACGCTAGTTAATTAAATCTTTCCTTTCCACTCCCTATCTTTTCTCTCCTTAATTCTTTTTCTCTTCTTTTCCTTCGTTTATTAAACTCGGGAATAGAATGTTAAGAACACCCAAGCATCATCTAATCTAGAGGGTGTTTGGGATTGAGTTACAAAACAACTTATTGACTTGTTTTAAAAGCGAATAAGTCAATAAGCTGTTTGTGTAAACCAAAAGCACTTTTGCTTTTGCTTTTCAATAAGGGTAGAAAAGCTGTTTTCAAGAAGTCAGAAATCCTTACTTTTAGTTTTTGACTTTTGGTTATTTTACACTAATAAACTAGGGTGTTTGTGATTGCGTTTTGAATCTGATTATTAGATTATTGCATTTTGAAAATGCAGATAATTAGCTTTCAGTGTTTGGATTGCGTTTTCAAAACTCAGATAATCAGTTTTTTAGGCTACCAAAACGCAATAATCTATAAGCAACTCCATCCCCGCTTTTTCAAAACGCATAATCTGTTTTGAATAAATCAAACACTTTTTAAAAAACAACTTATTGACTTATTGATTTATTCCATCACAAAACTAATCCAAACACTTTTTTAAAAACTCATTTTCAAAAAGTCACAAGTCAATAATAAAGTATTTTCTAAATCAAAAACACTTTTGGAGTTAAATAAACAAATCCCAAACACCCTCCTAACGTAATCAAACAGGTTTCGTTTGATTACGTTAGGAGGGTGGAAGAGACAGTAGCATTGGAGTCACAAACGATAAAGCACATGATCGAAGACGACTGTGCTGACACCAACATCCCTCTCCCTAACGTCACCAACAATATCCTATCCAAAGTCATTGAGTACTGCAAGAAACACGTGGAAGCACCCAAGACTCATGATAATAATAATAATAATAATAATAATAATAATAATAATAATAATAAGACTGCTGAAGATGATCTCAGTCGGTAAGGGATTGTTTGGTAGTCTCTTAATGGAATAATCGTGAATGAGTCAACATTAAGTGTGTTTGGTTACACATTTGAATCAGTCGGTAAGTGCGTTTGCACCACCACCAACTAGTTACGCCGAGCCAAGTCAAGCCTCTTACTGGTTCATAGTCTTTTACCTAATCAAACCTCTTAATGGTTTAGCATTTGCTTGTGCAAAGGTTGTCAAATTACCCCTAGGTTATCATATATTAATTAGTGGGTTAGTGTGTCAAATGTTTTATTGAGTTAGAAGAGTAGTGGGCAGTTAATTTATTTGTGTTTTGTATGAAATTTAGGGTTTTCTTTTTGAAGAAATTGAGGGTGTTATTTTTTATTTGTGATGATTAGGTTTGTGGAGCTTATGTTTTCTTTAGAAGGGCTGCAATAGCATTAGAAAGAAAAAAACTAGCAAAGTCTGTATAGAATATGGTTATATATATTTGTGAATGTTCAATAACGTGCTGGTATTTTGGTTAAGCAATGGTTTTTTTTTTCGCTAAAGGTTTATGGATGAATAGTAGTTGTATACGGAGAAATTGTCGTGTTTGTTTATGACTGGTCATTGTGAATATGTGGATCATTAAGGTAGAAGATAAGAAATTTGAATCTTAGCTTGTTTCATTATGAATATGTGGATCTTTTGAATGCAATGAAGCAAGAGAAATTACAAAAGTAGCCATTTTCGCGGGTGTGACATGCATGTTAGTTTGGTCGCGTATCTACTTTTGGTGGCATAAAAGGCTTGATGCTCATTAAGTACATGGTTGTGTCAAGTATTGTGGGCACGTTGTAGTTTTTGGTGCTAAACATGCATACGAGTTTTTTCCCAAACTAGTGTAGTTATAAAAAATATTTACCTTTTTGGGTACTTTGAAAAATATTTACCTAAATGGATACTTTTCATTAACTCCTTTTTAATTTGTTTGTCTCTCTCCTAATCTAATTGGATGAAAACTAAATTAATAATACCTAAATAAAAAATAGTATTGTTATGAAATAAAGATACGTTTTTTTTCGATATGCCATAATTTGTTTCTCTTACATTTTTGTAAATTATTGTTCAATATAATTTTGCTTGTTTAGGCTATTGAAGCGAGCTCGAGTCGAGCTTTTAGGTCATTTAAAGTTATTTTTACATTACCACGAGCTAAGCCGAGCTCTTAGGTTTTATATTTGAGCCGAGCTCGAGCTCAAAAGAGTATGACGAGCCGAGCTTGAGCCTAGTCAAGCTCGGGCTCGGTTCGGCTCGTTTACACCCCTAAGTACTAATTAGAGAATAATAGTTATATATATATCGATCAACGAAACCATTTTGTTTGAAGAATTTAAAATTTGAATTATCAAATCGTGCAATGTCTTTGTTCAACTTTCAGTTTTCTTTTTTGAACGACATTTATACTTTTAATTGGATATAGTTCAACAACAATAAAAAACTTTTAGGAAAATGCAAACTTTAAATTCTTCAAACAAAATGGATTCATCAAATATTGTTTTCGATATATATATAATTATTATTCTTTAATTAGTACCTTATATTTTTAACGAATAAGAATCTGTGTATATATAAACAAAAACTATAAATATGCATATAATTAAAATTCTAAAAGTTGTACTTGACTACAAATTAAAAACTAAGATATATTAATTAAAAAATCATTGTTACATTAAACACTAGTTTACAAAAACGCCAGATAATAAAAATTATAACAATTTATAAAACGTAGGTTTATTGAATAACAATGGAGTAATTTCTTATTTAGGTATCATTAATTTAGTATTTATCCAATTAGATTAGGAGAGAGAAACAAATTTTCAAAAATTAAATGAGATAAAGAAAACTACCCATTTTGGTAAATATTTCTCAAAGTACCCAAATAGGTAAATATTTTTTGTAACTACACTAGTTTGAGAAAAAACTCCGGTTTATATTTGTAAAGGTTTGGCACGCTTTTCATAACTTTTCTTTTGAATGGAAAGGATTGGCTAATCAACTCAAAACATTATAAGATCTTTATTTACATATAATACGAGATAGGATTTTGATATAGACCTGAACTGAAACAATGTTTGAGATTACCTGTTTGAACTGGGATACTTAATAAGTAGTTTATAGCAATCAACCTATATCGTATAGAGAGAGGCTAACGTACAAAGTTTCTTAACATACAAAGTGTAAGAAGCATTCTCAGCCATTAGATTTAGGTGGTGGCAAGATGGTAATTAACAATCCTAATCATATTTGGGTTAATCTAACCAGGGGTAAATTGGAAAAAACACGTTTAAACATCTGTGAAAAACAACAGACATAATCGATGCAAAAATTTTCAACGATTGAACCTGATTTTTCATCGTTTTCAACTCGATTAAACGTTCAGAATGATTAAACAATTCGATTACAAACAAAATCAAACGTATTTGCAAAAATAGAAAAAAAAACAGAGTATGATAAGTCAATTGATAAAATTAGTCGAATCATATTCAAAAATCACTATCAACGCATGTATTATTCACAGAAACGAACGATGTTGATAATAGAAGAAGAATTAAAGAAAAAAATGGCTTTCAAAAAAGTTTCAGACGATGAAGATCAGAAAAACATAAAACGCATTTGGTTTTTTTATAAAACGCATTTGGTTTTTTGAACACTATTTAAACTGGTTTTTTACAAAACGCACTTGGTTTTTTGTAAAACGCACTTGGTTTTTGTAAAACGCACTTGGTTTTTGTAAAACGCACTTGTTTTTTGTAAAACGCACTTGGTTTTGTAAAACGCTTTTAGTATAAATAAAACTCACCTGACCACAACTAGGCACCACTACCTTCATCTTCATGAACCATACCATCACCTCCACCCACCTACAGCCACCATCGTCTAGAGCCACCCGATACCACCACCACCGGGTTCTCCACCAGACCTACCACTGAAACCACCCATTGAATCAGGTACCACCCACGTGCACCATCATCAACAACGAGACCCGACCCTAGCCTGAGAACCATCACAATCCCGTCTTCAATCAGCCACCAGAAACCCGAGATCTGGAATCATCTGACCGAGAACCCCAACCTGGACTCGATTCTGCTTGTTACGCCACTGTTGCTGCTTATTGTTGATGTTTTCGGGGTCATAAGGCTGCGCCGCCACCAACACAGCCCTTCCGGGCCATAAAACCATGCGCCGCCACCACCATAAGGTGGGTGGTGGCCGGCCGCTGCTGTTACCAGAGGGAGCTGAGAGAGAGCGTGAGGTAGAGAGAGAGGGAGGCAGGTTTAGAGAGAGAGAGTGAGGTCTAGAGAGAGAGTGGTGGTGGTGGTGGTGGTGGTGGTAGTGGTGATGGTGGTGGTGGTGGTGGTGGTGGTGATGGTGGTGGTGGTGGTTAATGAACGATGAATGATTTGAAGGAACATTACCTTTTACCCCTTTTAAATCAACCAAGATTGGGTTAGTTAGAGTTAACTAGGGTTTACACATGTCAAGATGTGGTGGCTTCTTATACTTTGTAGGTTAAGGATACTTTGTATCCTATACTTTCTCTATCGTATCGTATAATGGTTACAACAACATAATTTGAAGAAAGATAATATTTTTCAATGATTACTTTTGTTAATTTATATACTTTGCCAGTCTATGTCGCATATATATTGAGCAAGGTTTAAAAAGTACGGAAACGAGCCTCGAGGCGTTTTCCCTTCGCCTCACGAGGCGTAAGCCTCGAGGCGAACCGAGGCAGAATTAAAAAACTAAATTAAAAAATTATATATCTTATAAAAAATAAAACACTAACTAATTTCATCATCAAATTCATCAAAAACATAAAAAACACACCTAAAAGAAGACATGAAATGTCACAAAAAGTCTAAAACATCAAAAGCATACCTCAAAACCCCTGAGGTGCACCTTTTCTTACCGCCTCAGGCCTGTGAGGCGCACCTAAAACAAATAACCCCTGAGGCGACGCCTCAGACTCGTTTTTGCCCCGAATCGCCTTGAGGTGCGCCTCAAGGCGTGCGCCTCGACCGTTTATTAAAACCATGGCATTGAGTTTCATCAATATAACGTGTTCATACTTATTGGTGGAAAGTTGATAGTGAGTGATGCTTTGCAAGGGTTAAAAGTACGGAATCGTGCCTCAAGGCGTTTTCCCTTCGCCTCACAAGGCGTACGCCTCAAGGCGAACCGAGGCGTAAGCCCGAGACGGAAATAAAAAATAAATATAAATATTATATATCTTATAAAAATAAAATACTAACTAATTTCATCATGATTCATCAAAAACACACACTAAAAGGACATGAAATGCTTGAAATTGACACAAATAGTCCAAAACATCAAAAATGAACATCAAAAACCCCTGAGGCACAGTTTCTGTTACCGCCTCAGCTCTATGAGGCGCACCTACAAAAGAACACCTTGAGGCACCGCCTCAGATTCATTTTCTTACAGAATTGCCTTGAGGCGCACGCCTCACCCGTTTTTTTAAACCATGATGCTTTGCATACATCATGATTTTTAGGCTAATTTGATTGGAATAACGTGTATTATGTGAGCGAAAGTAGATACCCAACTGAGTTGTCTCATGACTATAGGTGTAATTGTTCTCCGACACACAGAGGAAAATGGCTATTAACATATTTTGTTATGGAACTATTGTTTCCAGCATTACTTTTGGTTGCATTATGATGCATCTTTGGGCATATTTTACTTTTGGCTGCACTTCTCTTTTGCAACTACAGCTTTTATTTTGTTTCTTAAGCTCACTTGGTCAATATTTTATAATTTTGTTCTAAAAATTCTTAGTTTCTTAATGTCATGTTGTTTGCTTTATTTTTTTTTCTTTCCTTCCTTGTGTAATAATGCGCATTGTCTGTTTTGGTTATTGATAAATTTGGGTGCTAATTATCTAAACATCAAGAGCTTGCTATGGCAGACATGATCAAGGGAAAGACCCCTGAAGAGATCCGCAAGACGTTCAACATCAAGAATGATTTAACACCCGAGGAAGAAGAGGAAGTTTGCAGGGAGAATGCATGGGCGTTCGAGTAAAATCAAATCGAGTATGTCTTTTATGTTTTTGTTTGGAAACTTCAAGCATTCTTGATGTGGTCTCTGTTTTGAATTCGGCTGTCTTTAACAACTCAACTCATTCGGAGGTAATGAAGCTCGTTTTGAACCACACCTGATAATTTGTTGGGTTCACGGTCCTGTGCTTAGGACTGATCAGATACTATTTAAAGGAACTGTTCGGATTTTGGGTTCATTCTTTTGGTTGGCTGCGGTCCTTACAATATGGTGCCCTCAAATAATATATTTTGTTACTGTCATGATTTTGTTCCAAACCAACCAACCTACATGCTTTGGTTTTTCAATTGTTTGGTCAGGTTTAGCGCTTCATGAAACTGGCTACAGTGTTAATCGCTTCTTGTTTATCAAGGAACTGGGTTATATTTCTTGTTGCTTATTTCTGTTTTTTTACTTTTGGATTTTCTGAATCAGCTTTCCTCCATGTAAAAGGTAGAGGTGAACAAACCAGGTTTTTATTTTTTATTTTTTATTTTTTATTTTTTTATTTTTTTGTCAAATCAGATGAGGTTAGAATCTTGATAGCCGATTGATCTAACGTCTTTTTCTTTGACTTCAGCTTTAGGGTGGGTTTAAACACACATAATTAATTATTCACTTGCACTCATGATTAAGAAAGGGGAAAATGCTATATCTATAAACCATGCTATATCTATAAACCATAATATACTAGATTTTATCCCGGGAGCGTCCCGGGGTTGAAAAATATAACAATTCTAATAATACTAATACTAATATTAATACTTCTCTTGATTAAGTATACCTATGCATCTTTAGAAGAGTAAAATTCCAATGATAGCATGGCGAATGTGCTGAATTTCAACATCGTAGATAAGAACCTGGTTTAAAAGAAAAAACATGATTAATGAATAACCTGAATACTTTGTGTTTTTTTTTCCCGTATGAACGAAACCCCACAGAAATAGTCGTTTTTTTCTCCGTTTTTTATATAGCACTATGGTACTCGTTGGAAAGATAATAAAACGCTCGTTTATTTGGTGTAATTTTTTTCTTTAGAAAATCTCATATATAAAAGATATTAACGTTTAAAAATTATGAGAGGAAACATAAGAGAGAAAAAATTAAATTTATTTTTAAATTTTTTTTTCCTAAAATAACTCAATTTAATTTTAGTAGATTAGGTTTTATATTATTATTTGTTTTTTTTAATTTGTCACATTAGCATGACACATGGCACACTCAATGAGAAGAATGCCTCCTTAAATGCCATGTCATTAAAATTGCTTTCTTTTATTATATATATAGATATGCTGAGGGTTTAAAATGGTCTATACACATACATTTCACCATAACTGTGTCAAGACAGGAAGCCATAAAAACAAGAGGTTAAGCTGCTTGTTCGTGTGTTTGTTTCACATGCGAATATGATCTATTAAACCGATGATTCTTTAACTTTTCCATATTTGACGTTGTAGGAACGAAAGACAAGAAAAATGTACTTCATATGATATAGTCGTGAAATGAGGACTTAAAAAGCCACCTACAGACGCTTTATGAGAACGCAATTGTAATTGTGCTCAAGTCACCTTCAAAATTATCTAAAACAAAACTAAAAACCCAAAGTAGGACTGGTAAAAGATCCTTTTCACAAACAAATGAAGACCTAAAAATGCGAAAAACAATAATGCCCATTGACTGCAAGGGTAGATCTAATTTACTCTACATCAATCAAAATCAAACATAAGAACCAGGATAATGTCACACATACGAACAACTGTCGAACTAAGGTTGTGCAAGACGATCCATAATTCAAACAGCCGTTTTTTAAAACCTTGGTTGTTAATTAAAAGTTAGTTGCATGATTTGGTACTATTAACTTAAAAACTTGGTTGTGGTATGGATGAATCTCTCTCATAAAGATTTGGACTTGTAACTGAGAATCATGACATAAAAGTTAACTTATTTACTGAACCGAACCATTAGGAAAAAGGTGTTAAAATGCAAACCAAAAAACACGATATGGATTTTGTTTGTTACACTTGACAATCATTGCAGTAGCATTTTGGGTGATTAGCGTGTTTGGCAAAACTAGCTAAACCTGAGACCAAGTTTTCTTTACATCGTGCTCTTTTCAACATGTGTTAAGTTTTTAAAAACCGAAAACTTAGAACAAACCACTAACTACGACTTTAAAAACAACAAACCTAACCGGCTAGTTGGTCACCCACCAAATTGGTTTGGTTTGGTTTGGTGGTGGGCGTTCTGAACCCTTTTTAGGAAAAATTAAAATGGTAACCTTGTGTTAAAACTTTTAAAAATGATAAAAAGATGCTTCATAGATAATATAAATTATGACAAAAATAAGATTAACTAACAAAACGCATACAACCTGTCTGGTTTACATGGCCAGGTTCCAAGCTTCAAGAACCCAACCATGTAAATCACAGAGACTGATCAAACCAGCTAATTTTTTATGCATGGGCCTACAACGTTTTGCACCACCCTAATTGCCAAAATTACTCAAAAAAATGCAGTGAGGCGGTGTCTAAAATTAATACCAAATACACTCATTGCGTTAAAGACTAAAAAACATTTGCTTACAATCCTGTAACAAAAGCATACACGACCATTCAACTATTGTTAGTTACACATGAAAAGTATGCAAGAAATGTAAATACCCTTAAAATCAATCAGGCAAAGCGGTTCCTCTCTCCAGATTGTTCTTGATTTCAAGTGTGTATCTGCCAAACGCACGTTCAATCTTCTTATTGAAATGCTCGTTACGGTCATTAATGGAGTCAATGTCCTTCTCTTCATGGAATTTCCTTCTCCTACTAAATGCATTCCTCTTCTCATCTTTGTCCCTGAGCTCCTTCACCATCCTTTCAATCTTATCCTCTGAAACTTTAGGTGCCTATTGTATGTATGTGCAAACATTATGTTTATTTTAAATAAATAATACCCAAAACAAGATTAATATGAATTCTTGAATTTACCTTTCCATATTGCAGACTTGAAGCTTCTCTGTAAAATTCTGGATCTGCTTCCTTCATTCTGTTGTATTCTTCAAGATCAACATCAATTTTCTTTGTCCTTTTCTTGTGTGCATCATACAAGGTTTTCTGATTAAACACTGTTCAAAATCAAACCATTCCATTCCATTGGTTAGTAGGTATTGGCAGGCTCTATTCATTCTCTAAATTCGAAAACAGAGAACATTCATTGAAACAAAAACCATACTAAACACTATATTAAATATATATAGTTGATAGCAGATAAATGAATATGAAAACTCATACCATCCCAACCGGCAGGAGCAGGTTCCTTTTCCCATTTTTTGTACTTGGCTTCTGCCACCTGCTGTGTATCCAACATATATGATTCTTTCATGTCCAACCCGTTTGCTTCTAGAAGTTTTCCAATCTTTTTCTTCCTCTCATCCAGCCACTTCTGTTTCGAAATACCTCTAGACTCTTTTGGACCTTCATTTTTTTTCTTTTCTTCCACCATGGCACTTTGATTGGCTTTCCTTGCCTCGTTCTACATACATACATATATAAGATCAACCATACATATATGATACACATACAGAAGAATGTCATACAACACTACTACAACTGTAAAAGAAAAGGTAATTACCATCTTTAGCCTTATTTCAAATAACTTCTTTTGTTTCCCTGTAAGCTTAGTGAAGTCTACTTGTGGTTGATCTCGGGGGCGCTGTTGTCTTCGCCACTTGGATGATCATCAGGTTCACTTTTTTCATTATCAGGAAGCTCAGCTTGAACAGGTGTTGCAACTGACGTCGGTTGAGAACTTCTTCTTGTTTCAGCTAAAATCATAGCAATTAATAATAAAAACTTTAATAATCAATATGAAACAACATGCATTAATCACTCGAGACTAAAGCAAGTCAAATTTTAGCAAAGTGAAAAACAGATGGAAATTTTAAGCATAATTCAAGATAAGACTATCCCATCAGATTCAAAAAGCAGCACAACTTAGTCCCACAGATGAGCATAGACCTCTATAGATTTAAAATAGTAATCAAGACGAGCGCATCACTTTCAATTTAGTGAAAAGGTAAACAGACAAAAACAAATTAGGCAGTAATCAAACCCTTCAATATATAAAACTAAAAAATTCACACAAAATTGTTTCCATACAATTCATGATCCAAAATACTTTCTAATCAAACAAAAACAAATCCATCTCTCACAACTTTCAAGTCCGTAAAGAATTTGGTAAAGATAATTAAACCATGTAAACTATTGTTAGGATTTAGGAATCAGAGTGAGTATCGCAGCGGAAACACAAAACCGCAGAATCAATATTCGATAGACATAAAGTAAAAGACACGAGATATAACTAGGGTTTATCTTTTATTAGATGCTCACATAACAGTGACACAATTACATCATGGGTATATATAGAACAAGATTAGGGTTAACAGTTGGCCTAATAAAAGCCAACAACCATGAGCAACTACTAAAGTGGAACCGGAACAACACAAAACAATCAACAAAGTAAATTAAACTATTGAAGCTAATTACCTGGTTGATTATTAGCAGCAGCAGCAGCAGCGAGTTTCTTGGCCTCAGCAATAAATTTGAAGCAAAATTCAGAACATTCATGGTACGGGTTCGACGAGTTTCGACAATCCGGATGTACTCCTGATTTCCCAGTCATCTTTTTAACTGTATCTTCCTTCACAAAAGAAAAATATATATATTTTTAACAAATGACTTCCAAGATGAAACATAATCAAAAGTTCAAACCAACTTCACGGGGCTCAAAAAGATTTAACCAATCAATCAATTCCTATTAAAAGCCCTAACATATTTACTATTATTGTGAAACCCTAGATTGGATTGACCTAAATCACATATCGTAAGAGCATATGTCTGTCTATAATGAACGCAGACTGTGATTACATACAGATTTTGGTAATCGAATAGGGGGGAAATAAATCATACCTTGGAATGTCGATCTCAGGAACAACAAGAAGAGAGACGGAGGAAAAGAAACCCTCGATTTATTTTATTTTATTTAACAGGTTTGTGTTTATAGCTTTTTTGAGCTTATAAAGTGAAGAATAACCGCTTTTAGAGCATTTATCTCTGGCATCAAATATATGTTAGTGTGTCCACCAAATTATATGACGTGAGTGTAAATGGTTATGAGTAGACATGTACAAACCGTTTTTTTTTTTAAAAACCGGTCCGGTTCTTGAGGCCCAAAAAAAATCGGTTTTTTTTAAACCGAACCGGTTCTCAAACCAGTTTTTGGAGACGAAAGGGGCCATTGATACCAACCGTTCCACTCGGGTTGGAAACCGGTTTTTAAAAAAAACCAGAAAAAAAAAACCAGTCAAAAACCGGTCAAAAAACCGGTCAAAGGCAAAAAAAAAACGGTTTTTTTTACTCTGCTGCTGCTGTTTTTTGCTGTTGTTACTGCAGTTTTTTTTTTTTGAACACTTTAAACACTACAAATTATTATCAACACAAATATAACTTAAAATACGATTTCATTGATTAAAAAACACGATAAAAAACATCGAAATATAAAGGAATCCGAAGATAACATCAAACATAATAGAAAACATAATCTTAAAAAACGTAGTCTTAAACAAAATAAGTCTTCTTAAACGAAATAAGTCTTCAAACATCGTCTAATCTTCACCCGAACCGGCGTTGCTTCTTATCCATTCATCCATTTCGGCTTCATATTCGGACATTGGTTCGGTTAAGTCCGCGTTGACCTCGTCCTCGTACACTTCGCCTTCATATTCAAGTTCTCCCTCAAGTGAGCGTATGTGTTTTGCACCCTCTCCGCCGCATCCAAATAATCCTTCAAGCAAATCGCCATCTCTACCGAAGGTGGAGTTAGTCGCGTCCTACGTATCGAAATGACCCTGCCACTAATAGAGAAAGCGGATTCCGAAGCTACCGTGAAGCTTGGACGGTTAGTAAATCTCGGGCCATGGCGGCTAAGACCGGAAATTGATTTTCCTTACTTTTCCACCAAGCCAAGACATCAAAATTTTTAAATTCATCGGGAGTCAAACCTTTAAATAGTTTTCGGCACCATACCTTCCAAGTTCGCTACTAGGAGTGTTTACCTCGTGCACGTTTATTAGATGTGTCCAACAAAGCATTGTATAAATACATGTCCGAATCATTTACATTTTGAGAAGCTTGTCTCAATTGCGTTTGAATGGACGACATTTGACCATAACGTTCAAAATAAACATCATACATATCCGTGAGATGTTTGTTAAATCTTGCTACCATACCTTGTGAAAAAAGTGGTTCTTTACCGTGTTCAACCCCAACTCGTCACAAATATTTTCAATTATATTTTCTACCCCCCCCCCCCCCCATATTGTAACATGGGTTTAAAGCGGATGCACAAGTAAAAACCGGCGGTAATTTCGAAAAATATTTTCTAAATTTTTCCTTCATAGTTGCCGCCATTTCTTTGTATGGACTACCTCTACATTCCATTTCCCATAATTTTCTAGTCATGTTATATAAATTGTGAAGTGTTATACAACTTGTGGGATAATAAACTCCCGACAAAGCGGTGGTTGAAGCTTTGAAACTTGTAGCATTTCCGAAACAGCTTCAATAACATTCCAATTCAATTGGTGGTATGGTGCCGCTTTTCCCCGACTAACCAAAATTTCATGAAATGCATTTAAACTACCTTTTTGCAAAACGTGTTTTTCGAACATGTTACAAGTGGAACTCCATCTTGTTGGACAATCCCAATTCGGACCCAAACAAATGGCATTCACACTTTTGCAAAATTTTATATAGTTAGCATGCCTTGTGTTGTTGCTATAAATATCGCGTAACATTCTTCGAAAACCTTCTCTTTGTGTTTCAATAAGTTTTAGACCATCTTGAACGGCCAAATTGATTATGTGTGCGACACAACGACTATGAAAAAAATACCCCTTCACAAATAGGTTGGTATTTTAATTTTAATTGTGTGATTGCCGCGGTATTATTTGACGCGTTATCAAAAGATATTGATAAAATCTTGTTTTCTAACTTAAACGTTCGAATAACTTTGTCAATCATATTTAAAAATATTTGTACCTGTGAGGGTAATCAAACAATCGAAACGCAATAGTTCGTTTCATCATTTGCCAAGAAGACGATTCAATCCAATGGGCCGTTACACAAATATAAGAGTCGGGTGAACGTGTGGTGCGGACCAAACATCACTTGTTAAGTTAACACCGGTTTTTAAATTTTCAAAATAACTAATTAATTCATTTTTTGCTTGTTTCCATCTTTTTAAACAATCACGTCTAAGAGTAGCACGACTTACATTGTGTATCTTGGTTGAAGTGTTCGTTGAATAAG
>JAUTDX010000592.1:0-119404 GCA_030844895.1 Ambrosia x helenae
GGTGGTTGTGGAAAGATAAAGATTTATTGGTATTGTTTTGCACTTTAGCCGAGTAATAAGCCTCTTTCATAGGTGTTGGTCTGAACATTTTATACTGGTCCACCTATTTCAGGCTTCACAGCTTTCAAGAACACACTTACTGCATAAGGTCTATGAATTGATACCTTCAAAAAGACATGCATCAACCTCGTTACAGAAATCCTCTAATTTTCCCGTTTGACCACAGAAATGAGCATGCCCATAGCATCTGTCAAATAGTACTTCAAAGAATCTGTTAACTATGGCTTCAGAGTATTCTTCAGCCAACTGATCTCAGAGATGGGTACACCCTTTGTTTTCAAGTAGTTTGATGACATTTAACTAGCATTCCTTCCAAGATGGATGGCTGCATACCTGACCTTGAATTTGTCAGGGATTTCATCAACACAAAAGAAATGATCACATCTATACAACCAGTCATAAACATCATTTCCATCGAACTTTGGAAAATTAATATTTCCATTCCTAAGCAACTTCTCATTTCTTGTTTCATGTCCCATGGTTGCAGTCATTCCATTATTATTTTCCCCACAACTAGGTAGCACCATTATTCATCTTTGACAATAGGTCTTGAACACTAGCATTAAGACTAGCAATAGTGGCTTTTGATTTCTGCATGAAGGCATCAATTTTCAATAATGAAACCGCATGATCCTCCATGGTTTTCTCAAGTGTTGTCTTATCTATCTCAGATCTGCTACGAGTAGTCATAACTGACTATGATCAAGAAAGAATTGAAGAAAAAAGGAAGAACCGAAGAACAATTAGAATTGAAAATTGAATATGAATGGACAAATCACAAATTGATCGATCCAATGGAATTGAATGATCACACATTGATCAATTCAAAGGAAAGACCGATCAACGACTGATCAACCCAAGTTTGAATGAAAAGAATCGATGAATTGAACAGAGAATATGAATCAAAAGAATGAATGTCAAAGATGATCAGACTTTAGAAGAAAAGATTAACAATGGTGGGTTTAGATGAACCGAAATAGTGACAGTTATGGTGGTGGTTGGAAGTTGTGGTGGTTAGTTACGGTGGTAGATGGTGTTTTAGTTATGGTGATCGGAGAAGCCAGGAATCGATGGCTCTGATAACATTGATAAGGATCAAATCAGAGGTAAGAATCAGAAAGAAAGGATTAGCCAAATGATTCGATGGATTACTAAGCTCATTGGCAACTATCTAATGACTACAACAACCAACTGTAATAACTAACTTTCCCGCCCATTTTACAACTGCTAACTACTTATTCCCAGACTACCCTTTAACTTCTAACTATTACATCTTTAGTTCCTGAACTATCTATTACATCATATCATATACTTTTGAATGTTGAAAAAGTATAAGTAAATTAACTTCACGGATTGGCGGCGCCTATTAGGTAATGGTTCGTATGTTCACAACTCAGTTAAGTCTAATGTTATAGTTTTTTTTTTATCCGCTATTTTTTAGTAGACAGAATAGTATGTTTTAGAGTTAAAAATTTGTGTATGATAGTACCTGAATAAGGTTGTTTAGTATATGTAACCCTTGGTGAAGAACTAATGTTGTATTCGGTACTCACTTTGGTGTATTTTGAGAGTTAGTAAATAGTCCACTGGTTTTCCTCTTAATTCAAGTAAGACTATGCCTTCACAAAGTGTCCAACTTCAAAGTACCGAATATGATGAATTTTTTTGCCATTGGCCCATCACAAAGTGTCTAACATACATAAGGTATATCAATAAATTGAAAGTTATCAAATTCGATTACGAAAATGATGAATACATATTATGACCATTATTCTATACATAAATGAATAGCGTGTGCTTTAGAAGGCTGTACACGGTACACCTTCAAAATACTCTTTCAAAGAGATATTTCATGAGAACTTCTATCTTTGTATAATCCTTATTGTTTTAGATTAGGGATGATAAAGTAATTATTTTCAAGGACTAGAATATTTTGATTTAAATTGATAAATATTATAACCAATTGATTAAGATAACTGGTAAAATGAGTAATTTTGTTGAATGGTTAAGTTACTCCATTCCTTTTGAATCTTAGACTTAATTATTACTAAAGGCACATGCCTCTAAAAAAATTCACGATCCCGCCGCGACGCGCGGTTACCTACTAGTACGATGATAAAATGTTGGAATTTTTAAAATATGTGAATGGAATTTAATTTAATAATATTATTAATGAGTTTAGTAATATTATTAATGAGGCTCTTCATGGTAAGAAACTCTTGAGTAGAGTTTTCATGTCACTTAATTTGCTTTTATTAGAGTTTTATGTCTCTTATTAAATTCCTAATTAAGTGAAACTCTTGACTACATGGCTCTTGTAATAAGTAGGTTGTGTGCCCACATAGAAAAATACAAGTAGAAAAAATACAAGAGGTAGAGTTCTTTGACAGAAAAGACCCATATGTTGGGTACTATAGAGATGAGTACTCTCTACTCGATTCCATTACTTTTTCCTTTTATTTGTTCCAAATGTCATACACTACAATTCTACCCAGTGCAACCTCGGGTGCGTGGCCTTCTCCGCAGTACAGACTGCTTTGGCTGTTGTACCCTGGGAGACAGACGCGTTGTCTTTAGTAGAGGCGTGAAATCTGTTTTAAAGGGAAGCGTATTGAACATGTGCCTCAGCCACAACCATCAACATTAGTTTGTTCATTCTTGCAGCCAGGAAGGATCATACAAAAGGACGCGGTTCAAGTCCTTGTTAAAGACGAAGCAGAAATCACATAAGAAGACGCGGTTGAAGCTCTTGATGAAAACTTTGGTTTGACTCATTTTTATGTTGTATTTGATATTATTTTTGTTTGAATTTGTATACGGTGTGTGTACTACGATTTTCCAAAATTGTATAAAGAGGATATCTTTATTATTTTATTAATATTATTTTAATAAAATTGTGACCCATGTCCTACATAAAACACGGGTTGACTACAAAATAAATTGCTCCAACGTAGTGACACCAAGAGTAGGTGAACGAGATAAATACATAAATTCTTATGTCATATTTCAGTATTTAAAAATTGTTAACCAAATAATTCTTTTTTATCAAGATGCTCATGTATAGTCTTCCTTGCCAACTGTTATAGGTAGTATTTAAGATTCTCTTGTATAGTGTTCCTTGCCAACTGTGAATGTAGTAGGTAGCACATGTGGATTCATATTTATTCAATTAGTTAAGGTTATTTAAGTAAGAGGAATTAAAAAAAAAAAAACTCCGATATACAATGGAGCTGGCTGCTTGTATTATATATATATATGTGCGTGTTTGCTTATACATCTTATATCATACCATCTTCTCACTCATTTGTAACCCATTATTTTTGCACTCCTTTCCAGTTTCTACTTGACAATGACATCACCTATAGCCACCAAGCTTGCTCACTTACGAATCCCACTTGAAGACGTACTAAAAGCCACTGACAACTTTCATGATGGTAACATCATCGTACGCCGTGGAATATTTGGACCAGCATACAAAGGACAACTTTCTCGGTCTGGAAAGTTGATCATGATTACTGCGGTGAGGTTAGATCGTATCATCTATGGAGACATCGACTTTTGGGCTGAAGTTTCGATGCTTTCTGATCTCCAGCATGAGAATATAGTCTCACTTATTGGTTTTGTTATGAAAATCATGAGAAGATCATCATAACCACATATGAGGCCAACGGAAGTCTCAGGAAGCATCTAAATAGCCCCAACCTTACATGGACGCAAAGGTTGAAGATATCTATAGGTGTGGCCCGTGCGATGAGTTACCTCCACCACGATGTGGGACGTGGTTATGGTGTTATACATCGTTACCTTAACAGTTCCTCAATTTTATTAGACGAGAACTGGGAAGTCAAGTTATCCAGTTTTATGTTTTCCGTCAAACAGCCGGTTAACCAAAAGGAACAGGACATCCGTTGTGAACCTGTTCGTGTAAGGGGTATGAGGAGCCAGCATTTGAAAAGAGCATAGGTGTGACCCCCAAGTTGGACATCTACTCTTACGTGTCGTTTTATTAGAGATATTGTGTGGGAGGAAACCATTTATTCCGAACGACACTAATAGTGATCTGGTTCCATTGGCCAAACATCATTATGAAAACCTAACGTTGCAAGATATAATCCATTTCGGTCTGCGAATCAAATGTCCCCACAATCACTTGCCAAATACTCAAAAGTAGCATATTCTTGCTTAGAAAAGGAGCGCACAGACCGCCCTAATATGCTCTATATCGTCACTGAACTTCAGAAAGCATTAGAACTTCAGCACATCCGTGAAAATTTTGTAAGACAACTCTTTCGTTGTTTGTTGTTTTTCTTTTAATTTTCCTTCTACGTCGTTTACTTTACCTCCCATCCTTTTAATTTGTTTACTAGCACTTTAAGACAACTCAACCCAAGGTTTATTTTCCATAATCTTTATTCTCCACCTTTGGCCACACTGTTGCCTTTGGTCCCAGATTAGATACTCTAACACATACACAAACAATGATCTAATACACGAAACAATCAACAAAGATTCTGTTAATTGTTTGTTCTCTTTTCGGTACGCACACAAAACACACACGGATATTGGACAAAATAACTATTGTTATTGATGTCTTGATAATTAAAACGATTACATAAACATCCTCTTTATACCCAATGACAAAACGGCAGTTGAAGTTGCTTAAGATTGGCTCCAAATAACCGAAAATTTAGAGGGTAACTGTCATGGACAGTTGTGAAACATTTCGGCTAAACAACTGAGGCGTGCGCCTCTTGTTTTTCTAAGAGAGAGGCTGCACTTTTTGTCTCGGTTATATCTATTACATAATCGTAAGTTTAATCTTTAGTTAATTATCCATACTAATACATATGTCATACAAAAATATACACAACTGAAACATAGTAAATATAAATATAAGCATCCAATACACACATCATACAACTTCTTGACGTGTTAGCCGACTTTCTTCACATAGCCTACACAGCCAAAGATCTTCACATGGTCCAATTTCAGCTTCGTTACTGTATACCTTCCTACGGAGTCTTATTTTTTAATCCCTACTTTGATACCCAGTTGAGACGGTAAACGTCTTGCCTAACCACCTCTCACTCAAAAACGTTTTGGGTACTGTCACTGTCTTCAAGAGAGATCTTGTTATCTCCAAGACAATTCAATTCCGTCGCTCCACAACGCCATTTTGTTATGGAGTCTATGGTGCCTTAAAAATATTTATTGAACACATTGGAGATGAATTCCCCTCCGCAAAACGGGTGGAGCATTCCGATCTTCCAACTTTGAAATTTTTTAATTTCAACAATGCCTTTACTTTTGAGTAGATAGACCGCATATATTGACAGAAGTATCTGTGATTCGTAAAAAATAACGATTACCTCCTTCCGTTTGTAGTGTTATTGTATAAAGAAACAAATAGTCTAACCTCCTTAGGGGTGAATATACTATCATTTCCACAGGATTGATCCTTCACTAGCAGCTTTATGGATGGAACTGACCTGCAAACACGAATACGATATGGGTAGGGAGACGACTACACAAGATAGTAGTTTATAACAAAAACGGGGTGAACGGGGATACTATCCGCGATAGCTCTTTTGGTTAGCAAAAAGTGTCCTCTCAATTAGGGATGTGATCCCTAATTATATAGAGGTGGACGTATGCCACTATTACCCAAAACCCTAATCATAATGTGCCAGGCCCGATTAGGGTTGTCTCCACTACCCTAGGCTATATTAGTAAAGTAGTTAAGAAAATTTATAAATAAGGAAACCATTGGAACGGTTACCGCTTTTACCGCTCCGCGTGCGGATATTACTCCGTGATTGTAGGAAGGTTGTTACTTCTTTACTTGGCGCGAAAGCTTCCTTGATTACGGGGATAGCCCTTCCGCGTGATCCGTGGTCCGGGTTTGGGTGCAACCAATTAGTGGTTAGTACCCAATCCCATTGTCGTCGGACATCAATACGCTCAATGGTATGTTCCGAGCAATCAAATGGCCAGAAAAGGAAGATCGAGAGCTTAAAAGAAATGAGAACGGAAACTGATTCAATTCATTTCCAGCATTTTTAAAAAGGAAACCTTTCCATCAAACACACTGGTTGTGTAGTTTTTAGTAGTATCTTTTACAATCGATTTGTTGAACTTTGTACACGCATGAATAATCTCCCATACTCATCTCTCATCCACTTATAGTTGTGTTCTAAGTGAACCTTGTACCATGTTGGTTCAGGCTTGGTCATTAATTAATAAAAACACACACAACACCCACGTAAACAATATACACCAACTGTGTTCTCATAGTTTGATTGAAAAATAGGTACATAATAATGCTAATACTACTACTATTTATATAAATACAAACACGCAAAAGAAAAATCAACCCATGTATTCCTATTTTCTTGGAAACAAACAATTGAAGTTTACTTGTTCTCCAACTTCCACAAGTTCACATCCCATTTACTTACCAACTCATCTGACCCGTGATCCGTGAACCTACCATTTTCCATATTGGATAAACCCAGTTTAGAACCGCGACACGTGAACAACATAATTAACCCAATAATTACCCCTTAATTGTTGTTTGTTCACACTATCTTCACTGCAACACCAAATCACTTTTTCGAACCATCTTGACCTTTCCGGGATACCCGACCTTACCTCGGTCACGTCCAAAGTCTTTGCTCCACTGACCTATCCCGGACACCCGGCCGTCACCTTGACCACCTCCAAAGCCATCACTAAATCTCTTTTGATCAAACTTGTTCCAAGAGCCTCCTACTACCGATAAAAGAAAACAAAACTACCGACACGCCTATACCGTTTTCCTTCGCTCATCAAACAAACCAAATCCAAAGCCACATGCTTTAACGGATTTTTCCTGCTCCTTTATTAGCTATCTCTCGAGAACAGGTTTAGTTTCGGCCTCAATGAGAAAATAAAATGGAGCACCTAACAACGCATCTTCACAGACCAAGAACTACAAGATCACCCCTTTCATTCTGGGGTGACGGAGGGATCATACCATTCGAGCCTTTTTTTTCATACTTTTCCCCGAGGTCTGGAGAAAGCTGAAATCAAATGGGATGTGTCTATTTATCTATCTCTTGACTCGAAATGAGAGCAGGTTTGAAAAAGGATCTTAGAGTGTCTAGGGTTGGGCCAGGAGGGTCTCTTAACGCCTTCTTTTTTTCTTCTCATCGGAGTTCTTTCACAAAGACTAGCCATGGTAAGGAAGAAGGGGGGAACAAGCACACTTGGAGAGCGCAGTACAACGGAGAGTTGTATGCTGCGTTCGGGAAGATTTTCCTTCGCTCATCAAACAAACCAAATCCAAAGCCACCTGCTTTAACGGATTTTTCCTGCTCGTTTATTCAACCTGGTAGGACTCCTTTTCACCTGAACAAGCGTATCACCTACACTCAAAAGAAAGCAAGCAAGCAAGCTACCTTGTTGCTCCCCAATTTCCTTTTTTTTTTACATCCACCACCCAATGTTGGAACTCCAAGCTTCACACAAAAACAACAGAACCAAAACTAAACTCATGAAACACTTGTGTTTATTGTTTATGTGTACATCTTGAATACTTCTTTTCTTTTCACGAAAAACCAGATGAAAATCATCCTGACAATAACAAGTCCCCTTTGACCACCACTAACAACCACAGACCACTGATGTTCGTCACCGGTCACCGCCGTTGTCCAACACGACACTCCCCATGAAAACGGCTGACCCGAAACAACTCTTCATCTTCGTCTAATGTTGTTGTTGTCCTCTGGTGATATATGTGTTGCAATGCCCCCTGGTTACGACTCAAACGACAACCCAAACCCGATATCAGAATCGAGCCACTTGCGCTACTGCTGCAATGGCAGCCCTGCATCCGAAGGCTACTCCTACCTTCGAATGTCGACTCTCAAAACCACCGTCGTTTAACCTTCGCTCGGATACCAATTGTTGGTTCAGGCTTGAGCTTTAATAAAAACACACACAACACTAACGTAAACAATAAACACCAACTGTGTTCTTATAATTTGATTGAAGAAGGTGCATAATATATTTGGATTCAGCTCCTCATAAAACACACTCTAAACTCTCGTATGTATGTAATGTGAAAGGAAAGGAAAAGAACTTGCAGAAGGTTTTAAAAGAAAGGAAAAGCACTGTTGTAGCAAGTAAATTGAAGGAAAAGCTTATTTTATTCAACAGCTGACAAAACTATATATAGCCAACATACACCATATACCTAACGTACATGAACTGAAACCCCGTAATATATGGATGAATTAATCAAAATAAACTTTAAGTAGATAAAAATAAAAGTGCTAAATGATAAAAACAATTAAAACAAGTCAAGATTAATTTCCAGCATTCATCCCCTTAATCTTGACCCGTTTCTTCATCAAAGCAATGTCGGTCTTCGTCTTCAATCAAGTTGGCTTGTTATCTTTGTCTTTGCCTTTACACTTTGTGCACTCATAGCTAAAGTGCCCAAAAGCACCACAATCATAGCATCAAATTCCACTCTTGTGGCCTCGACCCGTTCCTTTTCCTCGGCCTCTTCCACCTCTTTCATAGTTCCTCCAGCGACCTCTTCCTCGTCCATAAAAGTTGTCCTTGTTCTCCCTCCTTCTCACCATGGCTTTTGAGTCTTTCTTCATACGCCCTAAGTCTTCCCACCGCCTCATCAAAGAGCATTAAGTCCAAATCAAAGCATTGCTCAATTGAAGTTCTAATTTGAAGAAAGGACTTTGGCACTGCATCAAGTATCCATTGCTCCATTTCTTGTTCTTCAACTTCATGTCCGAGACTCCTCAACTTTGAATCTAAGCCGCTCACTATCACAACCCGGCCACAGGGGGCCTGGACGAAATAACAGATTGGTACAACATTCACGCAAATGCAAGCAACAGCGGAAGCGGTACAATAATAACTAACTTTATTAACATAATTTATACAATTTAATACACTTTCATTATCTATATCTAGTCCCTGATCGTATTTCGCGGCTGGTTTCTATGGTTACTTGATTGTCTTCTGGTTCATCCACTAGTTGTGACTCCGAGTTGCAATCATACGTTCTTCATATCTCCAATGCCGGTACCTGAACACATGCTTAAAATGGTTTGGGTCAACAATAATGTTGGTGAGTTCGTGTGTTTAGTTACATAGGCGCCCAAAATAGTTTATCAAACATTTTCATTTATTCCAAACAAGTTTAATAGTTTTTCAACATGTTTATCTGGTTATGGTGTTATAGCTACAAGCTGGCCACTCAACCCTTGGCACCTAGCCCATGCCTAACCATGTTTACATGTATCAACATAAACTATACCCGTTATTGTCATAGTTCTCAACCTATGTTCTGCCACATAGGTTCCCCAATGGCAAAATATATGCCGCAACGACCCCTTGGTCTCAGTGGGGGTTTCCGAGTCTAGGCCGGACCACTGTGCGTGGGGGTTTCCCCAAGTAGTACTACCCATAATATTAAGTCGGCTCACCTAGAGTTAATGAGTGTCTGGTTCAGTCTAGCAGGTAATCACACTCTATATAACTAACACCCATAATCACAAAACAGTTTGGAAGCATGTATTCACCCCAAAACAGTAAAACAGAAAAAGGGGAGTGGTACACGGGACTCACCTGGTAGCATAGCTTAATTATAAAAACCGGTGCACGGTATCAAATACCGACATCCTCCTGGTTGGGCCCTATGTCGACACACATTATTATTAGAGTTCAGTTCTATTGGTCATGGTGACACGTGGGGACTAACACGAGCGTATGGTTCGTTATTTATATATATATTTCCTTTTATATCCTTTGTCCAAAGTTTGTGTCCGAACCCTAGTCGTCAAGTCCATCTCCTAAGTTCAAGTGTTTAAGTCCAAGTATCCATTCGAGTTATAGGTTTCCAGATCCCATAAAGTCTAAAGTGTCTAGATCCAATATATATACTAGTTGTTATAAGTATCATTAAATGTCGACTATGTATAAATATAGTTGGTTCCCAAATGTCGCATCTTACTCTTATTGTCCAAAGGTTATATCTAATATCCGTTTTTAGTATAATAGGTGATACAATATAACTTAACATAAATTGGTACTCATAATTATATCCAAATATTAAGTTCTAATTGCCAATTTCATATCTTAAGTCCAAGTTTTAGTATCCTCGTCCATCCTTTTCTAGTCTTATGTCCAAATATCTAGGTCTGAGTTCATGATGTCCAAAGTCATGTCTTAGGTGGTGTTTGTTTTTTCTCCCATAAGCACTTCTGACCTCTTTTGTCTGCGTCGCGCAGACGCGGGCAGACTTTGGGGCAGGCAGGCTGTTTGTTTTTCGGAAGACATTTCACTCCAAAAGCTCTTCCTGACCTCTTCTTGGTGCAGACTTGCACCAAAGTCTTCTAAGGTCTTCAAAGGTCTTCTCCTCTTCTCTTCTCCTCACCCACCACCACCACCACCCACTACCACCACCACCACCACCGTCACCCACCCACCACCACCACCTAGCATCGTCCACCACCACCGTTCACCACCACCACCGTCCATCACCACCACGGTCCACCACCACCCACCACCGTCCACCAACCACTACCACCACCCACCACCACCATCACCCACCAGCACCACCACCGCCCACCACCGTCCACCACCACCACTACCACCACCACCCACCACCACCACCACCCACCACCACCACCACCACCACCACCACCACGGTCCACCACCACCTACCACTTACCACGGTCCACCCACCACCGTCCACCACCACTACCGCCACCCACCACCACCACCACCCACCACCACCACCACCCATAACCACCACGGTCAACCACCACCACCCACCACGGTCCAGCACCACCACCACCACCACCGTCCACCACCACCACCACCCACCACCGTCCACCACCACTACCACCACCACCACCACCCACCACCACCACCACCCACCACCACCACCGTCCACCCACCACCACTACCACCACCCACCACCACCACCACCCACCACCGTCCACCACCACCACCACCCACCACCACCACCACCACCGTCCACCACCACCACCGTCCATCACCACCACCGTCCACCCACCACCACTACCACCACCCACCACCGTCCACCACCACTACCACCACCCACCACCACCATCACCCACCACCCCCACCCACCACCACCACCACCCACCACCACTACGGTACACCACCACCACCCACCACGGTCCATCACCACCACCACCCACCACAACCACCACCACCACCAGCACCACCGTCCACCACCACCCACCACCGTCCACCACCACTACCACCACCCACCACCACCACCACCTACCACCTACCACCGTCCACCCACCACCACTACCACCACCCACCACCGTCCACCACCACCCACCACCACGGTGCACCACCCACCACCACGGTCCACCGTCCACCCACCACCACTACCACCACCACCCACCACCCACCACCCACCACCGTCCACCACCACCACCCACCACCATGGTCCACACCACCACGGTCCACCCACCACCACCACCGTCTACCACCAGACTGCTGTAAAAACTCAGTTTATTTAAATTTAAGTTTATTTCAGCAGCCTGCAGACGTTAACTAACAAACAGTCTACTTCTTGCAGACTGCAGACCTTTGGTCCACCTTTTCTCCTTTTCTCCTTCGTCACCCCAAACAAACCTAACCAAACCCACCCTCAAAACTGGTTCTTAATAGTGAACCACCACCATCTGGACCCTAGCTTGACCATCGATACCCAACAAACATTCACCCCTGAGCCGCCATTAACCACCATTGACAACCACAGCTAATCACCACCAAAATTATTAGAAAAGAGAGGGGTTTTCACCTTTAATAACAGATCTGACCTATTACGAAACCCACAACACCGCTGCTGACTCGTCGCCTTATTCCTTCCACCAGTCTCTCTCTCTCTCTTCTGCTTTCTCTCTCTAGCTTTCTCTCTCTATCTCCGCGTCTCTCTCTCTCTCTAAATGATCGGTAGAGCAGAGTGGTTAGTGGGTCTTGGCCGGAGCACCGCCGGAGGACCACCGCCGCTGGCGGAGGAGACCCTTCGGTCTCCCTCTCTTCTCTGGCTCACTCTCTCACTAACTATGTGTTTGTGTGTGTGAGGTTGAATGAAACACACAGAAAGGTGTGAGTGTTGTAGTTTTTATAAAAGGGACAAGGGTGGGTGGCATCAAGAGGGGAGGACAAGTGTCCTCTCCCTGTGACTCACCCGATCCCGATCGGGTGCGGGTTGGGTTCGTTATCCCGTATTAACTCGGTCACGAACACGTGTTATAATAATATTGTTTATATTGTTTGCTTCGATTTTTAGTTTCGCGCAATAACGTTTTACTCAATATTACTTCTAATATTTATTTGGTTAACCTTTTATAATGAAACGGTACTAAAACGCGAAAAAGTTTTAGGGGTACGTGCCGGGTTGTTACACTCACCTTACTAGCACCATCATCAACGAGCTCTCCTTCCTTCATACGAAAACCTTCAAGCTCTCTTCTCAATGTTGCAGTTTTGCCGTTCTAACCCGATCTACACCCAAGTATCTTATTTTTAAGTCATCCCACACTTTCTTCGGGTCCGTGTGACTCGACATTTGCATCACCATCTCTTCCGGTATTGCTTGAAACAAGAAGGTCATTGCTTGTTTTGAATTCTAGCATCCGGTTCTTACCCAAGAGTCATTGGTTCCACCATCTCCAATAGGCCATGTGCATCCAAGATGGACTTAACTTTGATAGCCTAAACCGGATAGTTGGTTGCGGTCAAATTTGGAACTTGGTACGACATTGAACTCGCTTCTTTTGTTGGTACCATTGCCATTCTTCTCGAAGTACTAGACCAAACAACTTTCAATACACTCTTGCAAATGATACGGTTAGTACTTTCAAACAATTGTACCTTTCTTCTCCTGAGATGTGGTAGGTCTCGGTCAACAACTTGGATCTAACGTTGTTTTTTTTTTTCTTCTTCTTTTTTTGAGTCGCCGGTCTTCTTTCTTACTCGGTCTTCCGGTCAGTTTATTGGCCAATGGTTGCGGCTTTTTGGTCTTCTTGGTCTCACGCCTATGATCTTATTGGCGAGTTTTTCGGTATTTTTTCAAGCCGTACGGTCTACTACGGCTTCGGTCTTTTCTCACTGGTTCTTCTCCGACGTCGGTCACGGTCTCCGGTCTTCACACCTTATTTGCCAATTCACATGTAACACATGTAACACCCTTTCTTTTCGAGCCCTAACCTGGGTGCTCTGATACCAATTGTTGGATTCAGGACCCTCACAAAACACACTCTAATCTCTCGTATGTATGTAAAGTGAAAGGAAAGGAAAAAAAGAACCTGCAGAAGGTTTTAAAAGAAAGGAAAAGCACTGTTGTTATAGAAAGTAAATTGAAGCGAAAGCTTATTTTATTCAATAGATGACAAAACTATATATAGCCAACATACACCACATACCCAACGTACATGAACCGAAACCCCATAATATATGAAAGAATTATTCAAAATAAACTTATGCATCCCCTCAACGTACCTTTCTTTTCTTTCATTTGGCGCATTCATTTGCGAAATGTCCAAGTCTTCCACAATCATAACACCTGAATGTACTCTTGTCTTTTCTTTCCTGACTCTTGTTTCTTTCACGCCGTCTTACACTTTGTCAAAGCTTCTTGCTTGTAGTCTTCCTTGGTTTTGATTATTACATGCTTTTCCTTGGTGCCAACTTACTGAATGATTACTTGAGCTTGCCATTAGGAGTTTACTTTGAAGATTTTCTTCTAGTGCATCTTGACTTTTAAAGCTTTCTTTAAATTCTATAATTCTTCCAAGTGCTTCTTCAAAAGGCATTGTGTCTATCCTCAATAGTTGCTACGATTGGTAGAAACTTATATGGAAGTGAGCTGATTAGTTTTTTCACTATTGCTTTATCCTTAAGAGTTGTGCCAAGGCTTTTGAATTTGGCTTTTATGTTGCCTAGCTTGCTTGCGAAGTCACTTACTGATTCATTTGGTTTAATTTTAAGAATCTCTTAATTACTCGCTTCTTAAGGTTTGTAGACGTGCTTTATGAACCATGTCTGCTCTAAGGTATCAAAATTTGATTGATTCCCAAACTTTTTTTGCATTTTGACATTGTGCAACATGCAATAGAATGTCTTCCGGTAAGGTTTGGAAAATCATTGTTTTGGTAGTGTTTACTTTCTTTTCATCTGCTGCTTCAACTATTCTTTTGTATCAATTGTTTCCCGAAGATCACAAGTCTTTAGGATTGTTTCCATTAATAGTACCACGAGGTGTAATTTGTTTCCGTCAGTTTCGGACATTGCAATGACCAGTGTTGCAAAACTCGGTTTGGGCTTGTACTCGGCGACCAACCCTGGAGCGAGTACTCAGGGGTCAAATCGGCCTAGGGGGGAGTATTCAGCCAAGTCGGCTATACTTGGTGACCTACCCTAGAGCGAGTACTCGGGAAGTAATCGGCAACTCGGCCTTGTTTTGCAACACTGGCAATGACACATTTCCATGCTCACGAGATGATATTGAACTGTTTGACACGTTATTGTAATATTTCTTTCTAACGTTTTCTTTCTTTGCGTTCTTGGACTTTTTCTTTCCAATCCATCTTTCTTGCTTTAACTTGCTTTATTTTGGTGCTTGGGTTTGACAAAAAAAAATTCCAATCTACTTGCTAATTGGACTTTGATATGATCAACTTGATATTGGCCAACTTGCTAACCAATTTTCTTGCTCATAACCAACTTGCTAATCGGAGCTTTGTTCCTGACCTACTTGCTAATCAGGTTCTTTCGCAATAACTTGCTATACTCAATGAATAAAATTCGGAGTCATCTTGCTAATCTCAACGAACAAATGTTCGGGGTCACTTTCTATACTCGACGATCCACGAATGGTCGGAGTTACTTTCTATATACTTAACGAGTCACAAAGTCTCTGACTCACTTGTTATTTCTTGATGAACCAAAAGGTTGAGTGCATCTTGCTATACGAATTGTTTGTGATTCGATTTTACTTGCTTTTTAGTTAAATATGTTAAGACTTAAAAAAAAAATCAAACTGAAGTCTGGTTATTGAATTTTTCCTTTTAAAACTCTTTCTATTTTACTTCTGAAAGTTAATCTTTAAATAACTTTCTTACCCACAAACAATTTTCAAATAAATCCCTTATGTCCGATTGAAATAAACCTCGATTATGTTTCATTTTAACAAACATGCAATTAATCAGATGTCCTGATCAGATTTCAAATAACCACCTTGAAGGGGATCAAATACGAACAAATATCCAAAGATGGGTTGGATTCGAATTCAATAATCCGAAAAATTTTTGTTGTTAGCGATCTTTCTTCGAAACAAGGGATGAAACTGTTAGCGATCTTTCTTAAAGAACTTTGGAACCAATTCGATAAAACCTGCTCTGATACGAATTGTGGTCACAGGGGATGTTCTTATTATTGGATTTAGAGAGAATTGCACTAAGATACATCAATTACAAATGAATAGGTTTGTTCCTATTTATGCATAGTGAAAGGGTGCGATAACCCTTGATGAACCGACATGTTGGTTCATTATAATTTCCACAACTATAGCTTATGCAACAATAATACAAATAACCTACTAAACATAGGATAAAATAAATATTATGTCTAACAAATTAACCCAACATACCCAACTTTAGTCATTTCTCCCAAGCTAATTATGTTACTATGCAAAGAAGGGATGAAATAGACATCCGAAATCAGCTGTTGTTCGCCCATTTTACACTCTCACAAGATGGTACATAAACTTTCCTTTTAATTCCACTTTGGAGCCATCTCTAAAACATACATTCTCTTATACCTTACTCCGTCTTGGTTTGGAAATACCTTGTACTCATTCAGTAGGACCATTTTAGGTGCTTCTTCTCCTTGTATAATTATCAATAAAGTTAGCTCCTCATCGCGTGTTTGAGTCAAGTTTCTTCCATCCCTCTTCCCTTTTGATTTTTTTGCAAATCGAGGCATAGGGATCACATTGATCACCTTTAAAACATTTGATATGCCTCTAGACTTTGTTCTTTGCATTGTGTCACAGGGCTTGGTGCCTGTTATAAGCAACACTGTAACCATGTCCATGCTTTCCACCTCGTCCCCTTTTTTAAGGGGTGGGAGATGGACCTCCCTCCTTTTTTTTAAAAACAAAAGCAATTAACCAATCAATGACCAAGGGTGGGACGTCGCTAACATCGTGTGGAGAACGAGCATGACGATGATGGACCAAGGGGACGGTGTAGCCTTCCCAAGATGGCCCTCATCGGCCAAGGATGAGCACCATACCGGATGGTCTTAGAAAAACTGTATAGAGAAAGAATGGACAAGAAAATGGTTGTTATTTCATTTATATGATTTTATACCCTCTAAAATTTTAGGCTACAATATTGGCTAACATGTGTCTTTATTTTCTTGATATTAACCACACAATTTATTTTCTATTTCCCATCACTTTTTAACCTTGTCACATATTTAATTTGCAGGAAATGAAGTTTGAACACTTGAAGGTTCTTCTCAGGGATGTTAAACTAGCGACTGATAATTTTTCAGAGTCATGCGAAGCTAAATCCTGGTCTTCTGTGAAGTTGTACAGAGCAAAACTTGACCATTTTAATAAAGAAAATTCTTCATCCACAGAAGGGAAGAATAAAGGTGCAGATCTCAAAGGACATGATAGTGTTGTTATAAAAAGATACCCATTTGGAGATAACAAAATTGGAGAAAAAATATTTTTTACAGAAATTGAAATGCTTACATGTGTTAAGCATCCCAACATAGTCACTCTACATGGGTTTTGTGTTGAAGAATTTGAAATGATCCTAGTCATTGATAATTTTTCAAATGGATACCTTGGTGATTATTTTGGAAATGTCGATGATATGCTTATTTTGACATGGGAAAAACGTTTAAAAATCTGCATCGATGTTGCACACGCACTGAGTTACCTCCACTATGAAATGGAAGACCAAAAGATAATAATAAATCGTGATATACACAGGCACAACATTGTATTGGATGAAAATTTCAGGGCAAAGATTGTTGACTTTTGGTACTCCATATTCTTACCTCCAAATCAAGAAGACGAAGCACTTAAAGTCACGTTGGTCGGGAGACTTACCAACGTAGATCCAGAATATAAAATATTTTTTAAGTTAAAAAGAGAATCAGATGTTTACAGCTTTGGTGTGGTCTTGTTTGAGATACTATGTGGGAAGGTATCTAATGACCCAGTTTACCTTAAGGAGAGAGAAGAAGGGCTTGGCCCTGTGGCACGACAAAGCTTCAACTCAGGAACACTAGAGGACATGATAGATCCTATATTAAGAAACGAAATTGGTGAAAACAAGTGTGTTTTCAATAAGGGACCTAACAAGAATTCTTTACAAGTATTCAGTGAAATTGCATATCAATGTGTAACCGAAACTCAAGACCAACGTCCAACAATAAAAGTCGTCGTCAAGAAGCTTGAAGAGGCGTTAGTCCTATTTCAAGTAAGTAAATGCTTTAAAACACATAATGACCCATTTTTTGTATCTTCATATATATTAATCCCTAGAAGTAGATGATATGCTTATGATATTGGACTAAAATTGATAGCAAAGAAATATATTTAAGAGTAATTAGGTGAAAACTGGAAAACATAAACTTTTTCTTTGGTTATCGGATATTGAAGTTAGTGTTGTTTTTACCGGCTGGGGGGCATATTAGTACATATATGAAAATATATGTATGTGTATGCCTATAAGTTATCTATATCTATAGTACTATATAATGCATTCTAGGTAGGCATAAAAGTAATTTTATATTTATTTAGATGGGTAATGTTGTAATTCCTACTATATGCTAAGACAAATTTAAGACAACTCATTAATTTATCTAAAACTTTATAAAGCTTGATCTAACTAAATATTTAATGAACTTGGGTTAACTAATTATGTGACATCATATAATTATAAATATAAGTTTAAAAAAATATAAAGTTTAGCATTTTAAAACATTATTTATTCAAATAATGTTAATACAAAATAAAAAAGCAAAAAGAAAAAAACATATATCATTATCCCAATCAATAAAAGAACTTATAAATATTTATACAACCAACATGTATATATTTGAGAATAAATGTTGTAGAAAAATTATCTAAATTTGAATGTAAAAACTAGAAAGATTATAATTTTTTCATAATTAACTATTAATAAAATAGAATAGTAATAATAATTGCCTGAGATTATTATTGCCTAAATCTATTATGATTATAATCTATGTGATGTATGGTGTCAATACGCTCGAAATGTTACAATAGAAACCTTATGATTTACAATTTATTATTTTCACAATAAGCATGTCACGCTATTTAGTAGATAGATAGTTATGCATATTGGTCATCTTGTTTTAATCATCTTATTAAAAAATGTGAATTTTTTTAAAATTTTTGAAAATAAAGAGTATATCTTCTATATAAGGGTAAAAGGTAAGAGTATATCTTTAGGAAGCGAATAACTCTCATGGCCGCATCCATATGTTTCTGTTGGGGTCCGAGACAAGTTGGCTTGGACGTTTACCGAGTAGGCAAGATCGGGTCTCGTGGCTTGGAGATAGAGCAATCGGCCAACTAGTCTTCGATATTTGCTAGCATCGACACGAACGTCCCCTTCTCCTTTATCCAGCTTCACGTTTTGTTCCATTGGGAAGGTGCATGGTCTGCATCCTAGCATTCCACTATCCTCAAGGATGTCATGCTTGTATTTTCATTGTATTTGATTCGAGCGGCCTATATCCCGAGAAAATACTTTAGTGGCCCGAGATCTTTTATGCTAAACTTGTCACCCAGGAACTTCTTTGTTTCTTTGGTTTTGTGTTCATCATTTAATGATGTCGTCTATGTATATGGGGGCGGTGACAAAGATGTTTCCTTCCTTATAGATAAAGAGCGAGTGCTCTACAGCGGATTGCTTGTAATTGAGTTCCAAAGGGGCTGATGTAAAATTTTTATACCAATTTCTCGAGGCCTGCTTCGACCCATATAGTGATTTCCTTATCCTACACACCTTTGTTCATCCCCCTTTGTCGTAACCTTGTGGTATTCGCATGTATACTTCTTCATGTAAGTCACCATGCAAGAACGCATTGTTCACGTCAAGTTGATGAATACTCCAATGCTTTATGATGGAAACGACAATGAAGCTTCTTACGGTTACCAACTTTGCTACGAGAGCAAACGTGTCGTGGTAATTGACACCTTGCATTTGTGTGTAACCTTTGGCGACGAGTCTTGCCTTGTACCTTTCGACCTCACCATTAGGTTTAAACTTTGTTTTGTACATCCACTTCGAGTCTATAACTTGTTTCTCGTTGGGCAGATCTTAGATGGTCTGGGTACCATTTTCTTCAAGGGCCTTTAACTCTTTTTTCATGGCATCCTCCGATGTTTGTCTTGTACGCCTTGTTTGAAACTTTTAAGCTCATCATTTTCGGTGATGGCCGCATGGAAGGCTTTATGATATTTCAAAAATTTTCATAAGAAATAAAGTTGGCAATGGGACATACCGTTAAGGGTTGTTGATCGGAGGGGGGGGGGATGGTCTATAGATGTTGGAAGCTTCACATCATAGTCTTTAAGACGTGCGAGTCTAGTTTGAGTTCGTTTTTCCCTTCCTTGTGCGATATTTTCACCATTTTGATTTTGGGTTTCACCAAAAAGAGGCTCATTTGCTGTTCCTGTTTGAGGAGTAGTACCTGTCCTTCAAGAATTGGCAAAGTATCACCATTATTTGGGCTGAATTGGTTTGGCATTTCTAATTCTTCTTCTTCACTATGTTGGGCTTTTGGATTTCCTAAACTAAATTTTTGGTACTTGTTTTGTTGGGCCTATTTTTTCATCCATGAATGTGGTGAAGACATCCTCCTCTTCACATTTAATCTGTTCGATTTTTTAGCAAATGGAAAATTCTGTTCAGCAAATCAAACATCTTTTGAAGTAATAATCTTCCCACTATTTAGGTCATAAATTTTGTACCGTTTGGTTCCATTCGGATACCCCATGAATACGCCCGGTCTCCCTCGTATCTCAAATTTGTCTCCATTTGTTTCAATGCTTCGATAGTATGCTAAACAACCTAGGACCCTTATATGGTCGTATTTCGGTTTCTCGCCGTGTAGTAACTCATATGTAGTTTTGTTGTCAATGAGTTTTGAGGATAACCTATTTATGATGTATGTTGCGGTCAAGACACATTTCCCCCAAAGTCTTTTCGGGAGACTTGCTTCAAACATGAGAGCACGTGCCTTATCAAGCAAGTGCCTATTTTTCTTTCTGCGATTCCATTTTGTTAAGGAGTATGTGGACACATCGTTTCCAACATGATTCCTCGTTCCTCATAGAAATTTATCATTTGGTTGGAAATGAATTCCACACCGTTGTCTCACCTTATTCTTTTTATTTTCTTTTCAAATTGTGTTTTGCCCATCTCATAAAAATGCAATATGCACGTGCTTGCTTCATGTTTGTGGTTAAGACGGTAGACTCATACGTTCCTACTATAGTCATCAACTATTGTTAAAAAATAGTTGGCTTTTGTAAACGAGGGCGTAAGGTACTTACCCCATATACCACAATGAATGAGTTCAAAACAATCATTTGTTTTGGTCATGCTAGTGGAAAAAGGTAATCTAGTAAATTTAGACTTAATGAAATATTCACAAACATTCTTACTATTCTTAAAAGAAAAATCACTAAGAACCTGTTTGGTAGTCTCTTGATGAGGCTGTGAACCCTTCAGCTCTAAAGAGTTTAGCATTCAGACTGTTTGTTTCAACCTAAAAAAAAGGCTTTGAATGGAATGGTTAAGAGCTGAACCATTCAGACTTGGTGCATAGCTAAACCATTCAGCACTTAATCATTCAGAGCCTCTTAACCATTCGGACCTCTTAATGATTTAGCACTTAATCAACCAAACAGAACCTAAGAAACTTTATTTGGGATGACTTCTCATCACCTGCATATCTGTGACACCCCAGGAAAATCCCACATCGGCCGTGGCCAGGATAGATCTTTGGTTCATAAGTAATGTCTTGCCTCTTAAATCACCAACGCGTTTTGGGGCTTAATGTTAGTGGATGAGAGGAGAACTCCACAGTTAAGCGTGCTCAGGTGGGAGAAATTCCAGGATGGGTGACCTCCTGGGAAGTCTCCACTTGGGCACCCAAAAACAAATCCGTGAGCTCTGGATGGGCAAAGCGGACAATATTGGTGGTGAGAGGGGCAGGGTGTTACAGATGGTATCAGAGCCACTCCTGTGCCGTTCGGGATGGTGGGTGCATACCTCATCAGGGACGATGAGACTCTAACGGGGGTGAATGTGACACCCCAGGAAAATCCCACATCGGCCGTGGCCAGGATAGATCCTTGGTTCATAAGTAATGTCTTGCCTCTTAAATCACCAACGCGTTTTGGGGCTTAATGTTAGTGGATGAGAGGAGAACTCCACAGTTAAGCGTGCTCAGGTGGGAGAAATTCCAGGATGGGTGACCTCCTGGGAAGTCTCCACTTGGGCACCCAAAAACAAATCCGTGAGCTCTGGATGGGCAAAGCGGACAATATTGGTGGTGAGAGGGGCGGGGTGTTACAGATGGTATCAGAGCCACTCCTGTGCCGTTCGGGATGGTGGGTGCATACCTCATCAGGGACGATGAGACTCTAACGGGGGTGAATGTGACACCCCAGGAAAATCCCACATCGGCCGTGGCCAGGATAGATCCTTGGTTCATAAGTAATGTCTTGCCTCTTAAATCACCAACGCGTTTTGGGGCTTAATGTTAGTGGATGAGAGGAGAACTCCACAGTTAAGCGTGCTCAGGTGGGAGAAATTCCAGGATGGGTGACCTCCTGGGAAGTCTCCACTTGGGCACCCAAAAACAAATCCGTGAGCTCTGGATGGGCAAAGCGGACAATATTGGTGGTGAGAGGGGCGGGGTGTTACAATATCCGAGCCGTTTACGATCCGTGGAAGCTCACTTTGTGACGGTTTACCTTCAGCAGCGAAATGCTTCTGAAACTGCTCGTACTGTTCTTTTGTCAGGTTGGTAATCAGGTTTCCGTTTCCGCACAGGCTGCCTTTGGCTTCACTTTTTCTCGTTTATTTTTCACATTCCAGCATTTCGGGTAGCCAACTATCTTGAGACACCCATCTTCCGTCTATGCCAAAATGATCACAGTGGCCTTTGTTATCTTTCTGACCGACCTGGTTCGGTGTCCCACCGCGATTTGCAGAGGCTTGGAAGGCCATCGTTTCATTCCCTGGATTCTTTCCACCTGCTATGGCTCATCTTCGTCAACGAGATGGTAGGCATTTCCCAGAGATGGAATCGGTTTTGTGGCAAGTATCTGGGTTCTAATGATGGAGAATTCACCATCTAGATCCATAAGAAACTCATAGAGCTGCTCCTTTTCCCTGAGTTCCCTAAGTGATTTTCCAATGCCACATGTACATGCATTGCATTTTTAAACCGAAGCCGACAAGAAGGACTGCATCTCATCCCCATAATCCACACAATTTCGTGTAATAGGCTGAAACCGTCATCCCTTATTGTCTAGTGTTCGAAATAGCCTGCTTCAATTCATACGCGCGCGGTGCGCTTTCTTTAACGAATCGTTCTTTAAGATCCTTCCAGATTTCTGATGCTAAATTGTCTTATTTCACACTTCCTCATATCTCTTTCTCCATGGCTGTAGTAACCCAACCTTTAATCATCGCATCGCATCGCATCCATGCCATATGACTAGCATCGTCCGTTTCTGGCCTTTTGATGGTTCCATCGATGAAGCCTATCTTGTTCTTGGCGAACAGGAAATTCTACATCTCTTGGACCCAATTAAGGTAATTATTGTCGGTCAAGGCGTCGTGAACGTGCATCTGCCTCGGATAATCAGAGGGGTGGAGATAGTATGGCATGTTGTGGTCTGGTGTATTAGCATCGGTTTTGGCGAGATATCTGTTTGCACCTTCTGCCATATCGGTAAGATGGTGAAAAGACTTTAGGATTCGGGTTTGGATCGAGCGTAATGATTACCGCTCTGATACCAGAAAGAAATAAGAAGATACAAGCCGAAATAGGCAATAAGACAAAGACAAAATTGGAAACATAATGAATGGTAGCCAAAATACACGGCTGTAAATGAGCATGGAAATATTTGATTGAGAGAAAAGTAAGGGGTGAGAAGTATGAAATCTCAATAGGTTGAGGCTACGTATAGTGAAACCTGGCGCCGTTAATTAGACACGTTTGGAAAACCAAAACACAGATGTGACCTGACGCTGTAAACAGGAAGTAGTTAATTTGACGATATGACACAGTCAAATACTATTCATTCCAATTTTTTTTCGAAAAGGTCAACAAATATTATTAAGATTAATAGGACTAACAACAGTTAGCCCACACCAAATTACAAATACACCAAGCAGCACATTACATAGAAATAGCCGACAATTGAAATTCACACCACTGTGACCATGTAATAATTTCTAATTTTGCCCGACTCCTGACCCAAATGAATCCAAGACTTCGGATCTCCTCCTTTATCTTGTGCAGACATTCATGCTTCCGGTTGAACACCAAGTCGTTTCGGCTTCTCCAGATACACCAAATTGCTATTTGAACAATGGATTGGATCACCCGCTTCCACTTCCGTGAGCCGCGAACATGAGTATGTATCTCGAGAAGATCTTTGACTTCAAAGAACGTTGGTATCTTGCACCAATGGGACACAAATTCCCAGACCGCTTGGGCGAAACTACAAGCCACGAACAGATGTACCGAAGTCTCATTCACATCACCACAGAACTTACATCTTGGACAGCCCACGTTGATATTTCTCCTGGATAACTGCATCATAGTGGGCAACCTATCAATCGACAGTCTCCAAACTACAAAGTTAACTTTTAAGGGGACCCATTTGTTCCAGCAACTTGACGTCCGTGAATCCACCAAGCTTGCAGCCTGCAGCCGATTCCTAAGGCTCTTGACCGTGAATACACCCGAATCGTCCCACACCCAACGCCACTCATCTACGCCCGACCCAAGATCAAATGACATGAGGTCCGATATCAATGTCTTGAGCTGCCAATGTTCCTCCTCCGAGCTGGGAATGCGACTCCATTTGAAGTTTATAACCATGATTCCATTACAGACCGACAAGCGTTCCCCCACCGACACATTTTTGCTCTGCTCAAGATTAAACAGTTCAGGAAGTCTCGTGCACAAAAGGATACCCTGCTGCATTGACCTGGCATAACTCTAAAGCTGCTGCATAAATCGAAACCACATTCTGCCAAATCCTGAGATACCTTGGCTATTTGTTTCCAAGGACCAGCAGCCGATAACCGGCCTGAGATAAAATTCCAAGATCTGGAATTATTGTGCACCCCCAGATAACTTTTCACCATAAACTTGTGCTCTCCGTTTTAAATCGCCACCACCATTTAGCCAACATGGCCAAATTCATGTCCCTCAGTGACCCAATACCCAAACCACCACACTCAACAGGGGCCATAACTTTCTGCAAGGCGACCCAATTGATTTTTGACTGTTGTGGATCTGAACCCCACAGGAACTCTCTACTATTCATTCCAATGAATTATACTATAAACCTACGCTATAATAAGCAACTCCAAATAATGTCACTATCAAAACCATTCCATCACTTTTACCTTTAAAACTAATTTTTATTTAAATATTAATTTTAAATTCATTATCACAAAAAACTAGAATAAAACATATGTTTTTTAAATATATTTTCTAAACTATTGTCGTCGTTGTTGTTGTTATTATTATTATTATTATTATTATTATTATTATTATTATTATTATTATTATTATTATTTTCCCACACATTTAAAATTACAAATAAAAAATAAAACCAAGTTTTATTAACGTGGTGTAATACACGAGATTGAAACCTAGTTTATAAATATATAAACAAATAAATATGATATATATTATATATATTAATAACTTTATCAGCAAATGCACTTTTTTGAATTTATAAACTGACTTTCATTTAATATAAACCTGACACCCCTAGCTGCTCCCAAAAAAATCCTACTGTGACACCAAAAATGAAAAAAAAAATAATCCAATATAGCTTCAACTAGGAGTGAGCAAATTAATCACCATAACCGATAACCTAACCATAACGGATATAACCGAACCTATTTTAACCAATGACCAACATAATCAATGGTTATGGTTATAAAATTTCTTTAACCGACCAAGCGGTTAAGGGTATGGTTATGAAGCTTTGGGCGATATAACCAAAACTGAACCGAACTTGTAATTTTGAGTCTATGTAATATATTTATGTTTTACAATAACCAGGTAGAGGTTTTTTACTAAAATAAAATGTGTTATAATGATTTTGATGTAGTGCTTTTTTTCATGATAAATTGAACTTGTAATTAAAGGCTTAAGAATGTTTATTTTTGTTGTTAATATCTTTTAAAAGGGAGCACAGATTGGTAGTGTAACTAAAAAGGGTAGTCTTAATTGTCTTATAAAAATAGTCCAAGCTAAGTCCAAATGCTAGGTTCCGTTTTCTTTAGACCATTAGCTTTTAATTTTATAATCTAGCCAAAAGTTAGCTTTCGTTGATTTTTTTTAATAACCTTAACCGAACCATAACCAGGGTCGGCTATGGCCCAAGCCGGGGAGGCCAACCGGCTTGGGCCCATTTTCATCGGGGGCACAAATTTTTTTTTTTAAATTCCTGTATATGCGTGTGTATTTTTTTTAAAATAGAGAACTCATTTACACTTAAAAGTTGGGCCCAATAATAATCGGTTTAAAACTTAAAAAAATTAATTACTCAAGAGCGCATAACATTTATTGGCCCAATACCTATTTAACGTAGGGCATATTTGGAGAAACTTATTACTTATCTCTTTTTCCAAAAGGTCACACATTCTTAACTTATAACTTAACTATTTTTCCACCTACTTATCACCTTATTCAAACCTAAAAGTTATATTTCAAACCATCATCCAAACACTTTTAAAATAATTTATTACTTTTTGAAAAAGTCATAAAAGTAAGTGGAAATAAGGAGAACCAAACACTCCTAATAAATAAATAAATAAAGCATTGATATTATATTCATACAGTGGAAAAAATAATAAAAAAAACGTCGATATTATATTCAGACGGTGGCACCTGCAAAAGACGAACATCGAGAGTCGAAATTCCAAAGTGCAATTTGTGGGTTCAATGTTTAATTGTTTATCATCATCTAGATTGTAATTTTATTTTAAATTTAATATTTAAGATTTGAAATTTTTTTCTAACAGCTTTAAAATTTCAGTTATAAAAATCGCCTTTATGTTTTTTTTATAACTTTCGGTGGAGCATATTTACTTTGATGGGTACTTAGGTTTTGTGTATCTTATATGTTTGTCGCCGGATTGATGAACTATTATTGCAATTAGGTGTCTTGATGTGCCTTAAAATTGAGCCCTAATATTAATTGTTAATTGTTTGTTATAGCTTTGAATTTGGATTTAGTTTAGATTATTTAATTCATTAAAGCCTAAGGGGCACATTTTTTAATGGCTCAGATAGGGTACATAAATACTCGGGGACGCCTCTGACCATAACCAAATTCATAACCGATTAACCATAACCATAACCGAAGTTTAGCTATGGTTATGGTTAAGAAAATTCCATAACCAAACTAGTGGTTATGGTTACAGTTAATGGTAAAAACGAAACCAAACCGACCCAAACACATCCCTAACTTCAATATTGTATTATTGTTTTTCTTTTATTTAACTAATTATTGTTGTACTCTAAACTTCTACACACTTCTCGTATGACCCTTAGAACTTAATACTTCATTTTTTATAAATGATTTATGTTCATACTCCAAACTTTAATGGATATGTCACACCAAAGTTTAACAATAATTCACTTCAGCATCCAAATTTTGATAGAGCTATTATATAGCCCTTAAAGTTTAATAAAGTTGTTTTTTTTAACATTTGTTCTTTTATATTTTTTCATAAGTTTAATATATTTTTTACTTATTATTTAGTTAAGCTATTTATTATTAAAGCATGTTTATTTTGAACTAAAATTTTCTTCGTATTCACGTTTGAAGGAGGAGAGAATACAACTACCAAGTACGGACCAAGCTGCAAAGAAACTTGAGAGACCTTGGTTGGCACATAAAATTTTTGTAAGCCCTCCTTTTCCTTTTCTTTTATCGTTCTATCGTATTACAAACTAGATTATATCCCAGAAGCCTTCCGGAATAAATAAATTTAATATGAAGTGAGAAAATGTGTGTTATGATGTAATTAGAAATAAATGCAATAAAATATGAGAAAACAACAATTTTAATAATGTGAATAACAATAAAAATGTATATTAAAAAGATGTGTGTTTGTATAAGGAGCACAGCTAGAAACAATCATTGCATGGCCTGATTGAAGCGGTGATCATAAAGGTCTAACTTTTTAAACAAACCCCACTTGTGGGTCTTGAAATTCTTAAGGATTTAGTGTTAGGTTCTTACCAAAAGCTTAAACCATGAAGACGAACCTTCTAGACCACACTTTTCATCCTTACTATTTTCAATTTGATTAATCTCTTCATCAATTTGAGATTTTAGGGTTGAATTTGTTTTAGGCATGAACCCCATATGTGATTCCTGGTAATTATTTTAACTTCATTTTTTATAAGAATCGCCCCTCAACTTTGCTCCCATCAACCATTGCGAGTATTTAACCCCAATCTAATTTAACTCTCAACATTTAACCAAGAATTAAGTTTTATCTACCATTATTTAACCTAACTAAGCCCCCAGCGTTTCGGGGCAGTGGGAATAAAACCGTGCTACCAGCATTGTAAGATGGAGGCATAAAACCGTGTTACGTAGCAACGAAACGACCAAAACTAGGAAAATCCTAAAGAAAGAACACAAACTATTAACACCAAGTAACTTACATAAGGTTAAAACATAGCGGGAAAATGAGTTGTAAAACCATGTTAAGTACTAAATGAAAAAAAAAAACCGAACCCGTGTGAAACTGGTAAAAAAAATCGCGTTAAATGGCATAGCACTAGATTACAAGGGGTGTAAATAGAAAGAAAAAAAAAACACTACAAGACAAAATAGATTGTGGGACGAAATAGGACACTATTGCCTAAAAAATGGAAAAAAAAAACTTGGTGGCTAAAATGAAAAAAAAGGAAAAAAGCATAGTCATTAGTCGCAATTCTAGTCAGTGGCATAATAACATTTCTTCTTCGTAGCGCCTCCTTTATTATTGGTAGTCGATCCATCTCCACTCGCCAAACGAAAATTATAACATTTTAGCGGAACCCAATGACACCACTTTAGCACATATTCCTGCCACTGCACCTCGTGTTTAATTAAGATTCTCTTCATACTCGGAACCTTAAAGACTCTTGAAGCATCATCTTTCCAACCCTAAGAATCGTCTGCATCTGTGAAAACCACGGGTTCTATCAGTCTGCTGCAAATGTCCTATTCCTGCAGTTCAGCAACCGAGATCGGAGATCTGTGCCACAACCAGCTGTATGAATGATCTTCCGGCCTACTACCTTGAAAAAATCCGAAACACTACAACACTTATTCTTCTGTGTCTGCCCAGTATGCATTAACAATTTTTTTAATGCTACCTCGGATACTCTTCTTTCGATGGATGCTTCGATACATTGGATCACTCTTTGCCTCCCGGCCTCCTGTACCGAATTCACAGGCGACCCGTCTACATATCTAATGCAGTATTCCTGTAAACACGAACATTACACGTTATATAACCGGAAAAAAGTTTAAAAAATCCACAAAATGTTAACAAACCTGGTAGGCTTTCGGTCCTTCAGCGTCAACATGCCAATGAAAAACGACGTATTCCAAATCGGTTAAGGTGCAAATGGTGTCAAACAACAGTTTAGGCCTATCTTTGCATCTAATAGTGACAACTGAACAATCTTTATCATACCAATCAACCACATTCACATCAGGCCTTTGCGGTTATGATTCGCCTAAACCAGAACCACTATTGTTTAGTTCATAGTCACGATCCTCAAGCATCATCTGGTGCAGCCGTCTCTCGGTGTGAATAGCACCATGAGATATCACGTTCTTCGCTTCCAGAGCTTTGTTGCTACCTTTAAGCACATTACCAAGCATTTGCTTTATAATCGAAAGCCTATTGGGCTCGGTAACTGCTAACCCGGATTCATCATCAGTCACTTGGACTATAAACGCAGCGCGCATGTTATGCGTCCATACCTCGGCGTTTAACATGTTACATTTTAAGTGCGTAAGAACCGCACACACTTCGGATAGTAATCCGGGCCTGTCGGTTCTGATTAACTCGATAACCGTGCGGTCGGAACTGACAGACATTATTGATGTGGTAAAGCTACATTCAGAGCCAAGAACCTGACATGAAAACAAAAATGTGACAATGGTCAAGATTCATAAAAACAGAAATCCGAATTCTCACCCACCGCCTTCTTCCCTTCACCAGCATTATATCCATTACATTCTCCAACACCTGCCACGACTTAAGGTAAATTACACATAAATTTACCAACAGAGAACCGTATATTCAAAATCCCTGGTAAAAATGTAAAATTTATTGACCAACAGAGAACCGTACATGGGTTCAATTTATTGACCAAGCAACATTAACCTGCAATAGTTTCAGGTTAGTGGACATAACTGTTCGCGAAATGTCCAATATGTAAATCCTAATTCTATAAGAAAATTAGCATAGGGATGCAGAAGTCTCACATTCTATCAGAAACGGTGCGATGTCAGTTCTTTGGTTGTTTGATTAGGCAACAGACCGAAAGCTCTCTCCATCATTGCAAGATATTCCAAGTTTTCATGAGTTTGGAACAAAGCTTTACCTTGTTCCAAATAACCACAGTTTAAAACATGATTCAATTAAAAAAATCCTCAAAAAGCAATTAACTCAAATATGGCACAATAGAGTTCAAACTCACTATGGATAGTTCAACCAGAATAAGAAACACCACTGGAACAGGAACCTTCATCCACACACAAAGCATTATTTTACACTTAAAAGAAACCCCAATTGATAATAACCATGATCAAGAAGCTCATACATATAACTGTAATTATAACTCCATAACAGAATCTTAGCTTGAATTATAGCATAATTTACTAAACCTCACCTTCTCAAAACCCGTCTCCTCCATTGCGCCTTATCCTATGCCCGTTCCGCTTTCCTTACGTCTTCTTCATTACCAACCACCCATGTTATTCACCTCCCGAACAAAAACCTCTCCACCTGCACCCTCTCTCCCTGAAACAATAACAACCTAGTAGAAATCTGAAAACTTCAATCGATATTTGTAAAATAGATGTATAACACCTTTAAATCACTGCTGCTGAAACATGTCACAATCAATAACAATGGGAAAAAGATTTGAGTCATTACCTAAACAACAACAAACTATTACTATACAATATACATATATAGATATATGAAAAGAAATAAACATACCCAGGTTTAGATGCAGCAGAAGCTGCTGAAGCATCAGGTTTTGTTGCAACAGCATTTGTAACAAAATGATGAGTTCTACTAGACCCAATTCTCATGTTGATCTTAGCAGCAGCATCAGATCTAACCATAACAAACCCCACTTTCCTCTCTGAAATCAGCAATTTAAAAACAATAATTACCAAAATGCAATCAAACAAAAATTAAATAAACAAATAATAATCGAAGAAGTAAATTAATAATAACAATAATAATACCGAAAAGGGATCGGGGGTGGGATTTGTTGGTGTCAAAAGAGGAGAGAGCTCCGAATCGTTGGAAGATCGAAGCCATTTTATTGAAATGGTAATGTGGAGAGACAGATACAAAAGGAAAAGGTGTCGAATCCAAACATCTTCCGTGCAATTGGGGAAGAGAGAGAGGGTTGGAACAAATCAAGAAGAAAACCCCTGTTCTCTCTTTCAGTTAATGGAGGATGATGATGATGATCGAAGTGGATTGAGTGAGACAAAAGCAACTCAAAGAGGGCAAGCTGAGAAAGCAACGCGTGTACAACCGCCAAAAAACCCAATTAGAGGGGGACACCAATTTTAAAAAGCCAAATGACCAAACACCCTTAGAAACAAACATAATTAGAAAAAAGAGGGATATAGAAATGCTATTCCATAGATTCGAACCCGAGTTGGCTGCTACAACAAAGCAACAAGCTTCCAACTGGCCTACAACATTAAACTTGTTAGAAAACCAAAACAATTTTATAAAACCAATACATAGGAGGTGCGCCCGGACAATTAATGCACACACTATTCAATAAGCATTGGTATTATTAATATATTTATTATAATGGTAATGGTAATGATAATAAATGTTCATTGACATAAACTAGTCTAAGAAATCATGACATTCTTTTAAATAATCTAATTAATATAGTTTCAGGTTTTGGGACGTTGCACAAACCATACTCGAACCACTTTATGAAGTTTTAGCGCTTTATCCATGTATTCAATTCTGGAATAGATTTGTTGCTTGTATAATTTTCAATATATGCATAAGATAAATTTACCAACTACATAGGATCAAAGATCCTCACAATCTTGTTGGTTTCTTCAAATACAATCACAGCTTCACTAATTTCTCATCATGGTATCACCATGTTATGGTTTTACAAATATTTTGTTCCATATTATTAAACAGTACCTAAATCCTGCCATTGTGCTACACCAGACCTGCATCACCTTACTCCCACAATAAAAGCATGCCTTGTAGTTAACGGTTTTACACAACAACCCGATATTAATTATGTTGAAACCTTTAGTCCCGTACTTAAACCTGTCGCTCTTTGTGTTATTCTTTCTTCTCTGTCGTGTCCAACAATTGGCCCCTCTACAAACTTAATATCACTAATGCTTTATTTATGGGGCACACTCCATGAAGACGTCTACAATGCTTAACCAATTGGGCTCGTTGATTCATTTCGCCAACCTACATTTACAAACTTAACAGAGCCGTTTACAGGCTTTATCAAGCTTTTCGAACTTGGTACACCAAGCTCAAAACCTACTTTCTATCTCAAAAGCTTAAATCAACTATTCATGATCCCTCACTTTTCAATATATATTACTACATGTTCATTTCCTATCTTCATACTTGTCTACGTTGACGATATAATCATCACTAATCCTTTTGCTTCATATTAAAACTCATTTATAACTAATCTTGCTAACAAGTTCTCTCTCAAGGGCCTTGGATTTCTTTCTTATTTTTTTAGGAGTTGAGGTTCTTCTTCATCCAAAGGCCCTTCTTGGACCGAATCTAAATATATTTTGAATATTCTTTCTCATACTAATATGAGTGATTCCAAGCCGGTATCAACTCTAATCATGACCTCATACAAGTTAACATCATCCGGTTGTACTCCACACTCGTCTCCCATGGAATATTGAGGCACAGTTGGTGCTTTGCAATTTATGTCCATCAGTACACCAGATGTTGCATTCATAGTAAATAAACTTTCACAGTTTATGCATGCACATTCTACAAAACATTGGGCAACCCTTTTGCGAGTGTTACGTTACCTAGATGGGCCACTTCGTCATGGTTTATTATTAAAACATAATTCAACTTTACATCTACATGCCTTTACAAAACAGACCAGTCATGTGACAAAGAAACGTGGCACATCACAACATGTTATATTGTTTATCTAGGTTGCAATCTTATTTCGTGGAGTTTTAAACGTCAACCTACATTAGCTATATCATCGACTAAAGTCGAACTTCGTATTGTTGCTTCAGCCACTACTGAACTTTAATGGCTCTGTTCATCATTAACTGAGTTGGGTCTTACATCAAAGATTGCACGTAAAATCTCTTAACCTACCTCGGTCAAAATCGAGTTTCCAACCAAATCAAACTGAATTCGAAATTCAATTCATGCTGTAACCTCTTATGTACCTAGTCAGTAGTTAGCTTAATTAGTTCCTATTTTCTAGCTTTTACTTTCCTAGTCTTTAGGCTCTTTCTATGTATATAATTACATTTTCTATCAATGAGAAATCACAATTGAAACTTTCATAGGGTATCAGCCAGGTTCTACAAACCTTAATTCTCCATCTCAATATCTAACCTTGGCCAAAAACTACCCTTTCTTCACTAGGTCTGTCGACAACATTGTTACCACCACCGTGCCCACTGCACCGGCCTGTCTAAAACTCACTTCTACCAATTATTTAAGTTATAAAACCCAACTTGAAGCTATCCTTCAAGGTATATATCTCTATAAATTCATTGACGGATCTTACCTTGCAGCATCTCCAACCCTCAACGCCGATGGTTCTACCACCCCCACGCAGACTACCCCACTTGGTACCGCCAAGACCGACTCCTTTTCGGCGCTATTCTCGGCAGCCTATTGCCGAGATTGCCCCCCTCATAACCAACGCCCAAACTTCCCATGATGCTTGCAAAATATTGGCATCCACCTACGCTACTCCTTGTCGAGGCCACATCAAACAACTTCAACATCAATTGAAGAAATCTACAAATCTACTAACCAATCCATCACAGGATGAACTAGCCATTCTTAGGAAACCCATGGATTCTGAGGATGTCGCCGATATTATTCTTCAAGGATTAAAACCGAGAACATACAAACCTATGATCGAATCTGTTCATGCCCGTGACAATCCAATCTCCTTTCATGAACTACACGTAAAACTCATTAATCATGAACTCTCCCTATCGCAAACTATTCCTCATTCAGCCCTTATTCATCAGCCGGCTAATGCCTTTGCCACACACAACCGTCAATCTTTGAAACCGTGGTCTTCTCGACCACCAAACAACAACCCCGCCTACTTCCCACCCCTACTTCCGCTAAACATCAAAGGCCATTTAGGCAAATGTCAATGATGCTTTCTTAAGGACCATTCCTTAACCTCTTGCCCAAACATTAAGATAACACACCCTACCATAACCTCTCCTATATACAATCGATCCAACACCCAAAACAAACAAACCATCTAAATCTACCCATCCAACCGATTCTCAACCACCACCTAACTTGCCACCTCCTACTACTAACTCTCCTACATCTCCTCCCTCCTCTCCCATTCATATATCATCATACTCTTCTACCTCCTCTATCTCCCAACCAAACAACCCTCCTAACACTTATCAAACTCGAACCTCAAGAAAACCGAATCCTAAATACCATAACTCCGATTATATCTTGTATCATTCTACAACTCATTCTCTTCCTAAACCCTCAACCATCACTCAAGCTCTCAAACAACCATTATGGCGTGATGCCATGCAAGCTGAGTTTGATGGTCTCAAAAGAAATCAAACTTGGACACTTGTTCGTCCTAATAATGCTCCTAATCTTGTTGGTTACAAATGGTTCTATCATATTAAATTTAAACCCCATGGCTCAGTTGATCGATTGAAAGCAATACTTGTCGCTAAAGGCTTTCATCAACGTCTTGGCATAAACTATGTTGAAACCTTCAGCCCCTTAGTCAAACTAGCCACCCTTTGTCTTATTATTGCTATCGCCACTTCCTTCAATTGGTCTCTTCGCCAACTTGACATTAATAATGCTTTTCTCCAAGGAAATCTAACCCCGAGTCCGTCTACATGTCTCAACCACCCGGTTTTGTTGATCCTTCCCTCCCTAATCATGTTTGCAAACTCAACAAAGCCATCTATGGTCTTCGCCAAGCCTCACGGATTGGTAAGACGAGCTTAACAAATACCTTCTTTCGGTTCACTTCACACCTACTATTTCGGATCCCTCTATATTCATCAATAAAACCACTTCCTCTCCTATATTCATCTTAGTCTATGTTGATGATATTATCATCACCGGGTGCCAATTCTTACATCATAAACTCATTTATCCAATCCTTTGCAAATCGGTTCTCCTTAACAGATCTTGGGGACCTATCTTACCTCCGTGGTATCGAGGTCATTCCTCATAAAAATGGTCTATTCTTATCTCAATCGAAATATATTCTTGATATTCTCACCAAAGAAAACATGAGTAATTGTAAGCCGTCAGCCACACCTATGTTTAGTTCCTCTACTATCACCGTTTTGGATAGCGACATTTATCCTCCCTTACCGACTACCGTGCATTTGTAGGTGCCCTACAATATTTAGCCATAACACGTCGAGACATTGCCTTCACTGTTAACAAGCTTTCACAATTTATGCACAAACGGAGTACCACTCATTGGGAACCTTGAAAAGATTACTCTGGTATCTACACGGTACTTTACATCATGGGCTCTTTTTAGGCGCAACTCTCCCTTACAGCTTCATACATTCACCGATGCAGATTGGGCCGATGACTGTCCCTCTTATAGAAGTACAACTAGTTATATTGTTTATCTCGGCTCAAACCCGATCTCATGGAGCTATGAATGTCAACATGCACTAGCCCGTTCATCCACAAAAGCTGAGTTTCGAGTAGTGGCTTCCACAACAACCGAAATGCAATGGCTCATATCTTTAAGCGCCACCCAAATCCGGTCTTTATTGTGACAATCTAAGCGCCACCCACTATTCAGCAATTTATTGTGACAATCTAAGCGCTACCTACTATTCGGCAAATCGGGTCTTCCACTCACCAATGAAGCACCTTGCCTTAGATTTTCATTTTGTTCGCGAAAAGGTTCGTGAAGGTACTATGCGGGTCACTCACATTGAAGGCGATGATCAACTTGCGGATGCTCTCACGAAGCCTATACTAAGACAACAACAACAACAACAACAACCTTACCCAGTAAATCCCACACTTAACAGGAAGCCTATACTAAGACAATGGTTCCAAATTCTGACATCCAAAATTTGTCTTCTCTCGCGTTCGTCCATCTTGTGGGGGCATATTAAACCTACCTTGCTCAAAACTGAGTTTTCTATCAAATCAAATTGAATTTGAAATTAAATTCATGTTGTAACCTCTTTTGTACCTAGTCAACAGTTAGCTTAATTAGTTCCTAATTTCTAGCTTTTATTTTCCTAGTCTTTAGGCTCTGTCAATGTATATAATTACATTTTCTACCAATGAGAAATCAAAATTGATACTTTCATACAATCTGCGACAATTTGGGTGCCACTTAGTACTCAGCCAATCTAGTTTTTCACTCTCGCATGAAACATTTAGCTTTGGATTTTCATTTTGTAAGCAAATAGGTTCAAGATAATTTTTTAAGGGTCACACATATCAAGATTGAACTCACACATAGACCATCCATCTTGGTGGGAAATATTAACCCAACATACAGTGTGTTCCCGAGTTCACTTTCTTTTCTTTCTTTTCTTCTTCCATGACCTTTCAAATCGGAAGGATGAAATTTGGCCTGAAAATCCTTCATTTTCCTTCCAAAAGATTTAACTCTAAAACACAAGCAAGATTTTATTTCCTTCCATTTCCTTTCAATTCTTTTTATTAAGTGAACTTGGGAATGCCATTGTTATTTAAATTAAATATTTAAGTAGTTGTTGTAGTTAAAAAAAATCTATTCATTTGTTTCCATTCCAATCATTGAAATCTATTCAGTTTTGATAAACTCTATGGAATAGTTCGTTCTCGTTTTTCTAGCAAGTATAAGTTGTAACTATCTCTTTTTCCTTGTCACGTATATGCAGCGAAAGAAATTGGAGCACTTGAAGATTTCTCTTCACGATATTAAATTAGCCACCCGGAATTTCTCGGAAAAATACAAATTTGCATCTTTGGATAAATGTATTTTCTATAGAGCAGAACTCGACAATTTTGACATGGAAAATCATTCATCCTTAGAAGGGAAGAATAAAGGTGGGCATCCGAGGACTGTAATTATAAAACGATACCCTTCTGGACATGACCAGGACATGGAAGAAGTGTTTTTTACAGAATTTGAAATGCTTAGCGGTGTTAAGCATCCCAACATAGTCAAATTACTTGGATATTGTGTAGAAGGTCCTGAGATGATCATTGTCACTGAGAATGTTTCTAAAGGATACCTTAGTATGTTTCTGGGAAATGTCAACCGTCACAAGCTTAGTCTAACATGGGAAAAACGTTTGAAAATATGCACTGATGTTGCACGCGCACTCAAATACCTTCACTATGAGATGGAAGACCAAAATATGATAATAAACCGTGATATATGTTGCTACAACATTGGGTTGGACGAGAACTTGGGGGCAAAGATTGCTGGGTTCGGATACTCTGTATTCCTCTCTCAGTATCAAGATGAAGAAGATCTAGATGTTGACTTTGTTGGCAGACCACCTTACATAGATCCAGAATATGAGGATAATGATAAGTTAAAAAGAGAATCAGATGTTTACAGTTTTGGTGTGTTTTTGTTTGAAATCCTATGTGGGAGGAGGGCCGATGACTCGATTTACACGAAGGAGAGTGACAAAGGGTTGCCCGTTGTGGCAAGACATTGCTTCCGCTCGAAAACAATGCATGAGATTATTGATCATATAATAAAGGATGAATCTGGTGAAAACAATTTTGTTCTAAATAGAGGGCCCAATAAGGATTCTATGGGCATATTTATTAAGATTGCATACCAGTGTGTGGCAGAAACTCAAGACCAACGTCCTACAATGAAAAATGTGGTCGAGGAACTTGAGAAAGCATTATCATTTCAAGTAAGTCATTGTTCTAACTTCATGATATCAATCCCTATAAGTAATCATCATGATTATTCACTTTAATAGTAGAAAATGTAACATGTTCAACGTTAGATTAAATTAATAAAGCACAAGTTGATTTTCATATTTAGCATATAAGGTGTTACTTGTTAGATTTACATTGTAAAAAAACTTTTCACTTTCTAACGTCTTGCCGGTATCCATCCTTTTAGACTTTGAATTTCTGACTTTGTTGAATTGTAGGAAAAGCCAAAATAATAATAATAATAATAATAATAATAATAATAATAATAATAATAATAATAATAATAATAATAATAATAATAATTAGTTTAATATATTTTTTTTTAAGAAAAGCTAGTACATTGCATGTTAGAAAATCATGTACGTAGTCTAATGTTTGAAGTCAATTATATCACCATGTTATCAATGTTCATCATCATTTTATGGTTTTTTGTATTAATTTAAAACGTTTTAATACCGCTTCCATTTTATCACCCGGGTATAGTTTTTCATACCATATTAGTGATCAAATTCATTCTAATATGTTGTTATGAATATATGTATTCCATTTGGTGTATCATTTTTGACAGAAAAACAACCCGGACAACCCTAGAATGTCACTTGAAGACATAAAACAAGCGACAGAAAACTTCGGTGCTGAAAATTACATCGCGAGAGGAGGATTTGGGGTGGTCTACAAAGGACAACTTCCAGATGGTAATGGACTAAAAACCATTGTTGCAAAGCGATTGGATACGAGTCTTGGTCAAGGGGAAAAACAATTCTTAAGTGAGATCCAAATACTTTTGGAGTACAAGCATGAGAATGTTATTTGTCTTGTAGGCTATTGCGATGAAAGTGATGAAAAAATCATTGTTTATGAATATGCGTCTAGAGGAAGTCTTAATATGTATTTGCATAATGCTTCTCTTACGTGGATTAAACGGCTTAAAATATGCATTGATGTTGCAAGTGCATTGGATTTCATTCATGGTGGAGTTGGAAGACAAGAAAGGGTGATACACAGGGATATTAAAACCGCAAACATTCTACTAAACGATGAATGGAAAGCAAAACTTGCTGATTTTGGGTTTTCTTTAGTAATTCCAGTCAATCAACAAACAGACTACGTCATTGATCATGCATGTGGCACAAAAGGATACGTGGACCCACTTTATAGACAATCAGGATTCCTAACCATAGAATCCGATGTTTATTCGTTTGGTGTTGTTTTATTTGAGATTTTGTGTGGGAGATTAACATCTACAATCTGGAAACATGAAGGCCACGATCTACCGGAGTTTATTAAAAACAAATTTGAAGAAGGAAAGCATGATGAGGTGGTGTTCGAGCAAATAAGAGAACAAATTGTGCCGAAATCGTTGACTACATTTCAAGAGATTGCCTACCAATGCTTACGCCACGAAAGAGAAAAGCGACCGACAGCCGGAGAAATTTTAAGGGAACTTGAGAAGGCATTGGAATTTCAAGTAAGTAATTTTTTTAGTTCAACGAAATCAGGGATCCTTTAAATGTTCTATTATATACCTAAAGAGGTGTTTAAGATTCGGGTCAAATTTGGATTTTCCAAAAAAGAGGCATGATAAAGAATGAGAAGCGTAAGTGCGTAACTATATATATAACAACGTAAATGTCCAGTTCTACGTCAACATAAAGTGTTTATTATGTGAGATTTTTGGTTTGTAATTATGTTAGATTTACCATGACTTGTAGGTTCACTCCATGGATAGAGATGAGGAAGAACGTAGCGGACCGAACGATGACACTCTTACTGAAACAGTTGGAGACAAACAACAGCTCTCCAACAAATATTCTGAAATTGGAAAGCAAGTTCAAGATCCAGAGTTATACAAGCACACAGAGCAGAATCCTATTGCATCCACAAATCGTAAAGCCACAGTAATCCTGCCGGGAAGCAAGAAGAGGGTTATAGACCACCTGAATCAGGAGATGATACTTGGAAAGCATCAGGTAAGAAGGCTCAAGGAGGAGGTGATACACAGAGAGCATCAGTTAAAAGCGCTTAAGGAGGAGTTGCAGAAGGTGGAGATGGCAAACAAGTCACGTTTGGCTCTCATTCAAGCATGGGAAGCAGAAGATGCAGATGAAGTTTGATATGATTCTGGTGAAGATTATTTGTTGGAACAAGTTCAAACATGTTCTTTTATTTAAAACTTGCTGTTTATTGTCTGTTTGTTTCTATACTTAATTTGTATAATTTTACACCACCTTTCGGGTTAAGTTCAATTGGACTTGGGTTTGCTTCAATTTCTCTCACAAATCTTTGCTCTCTAATTTTCCTAACCTTGTGTCTAAGTTGAAACTTGTAACTTATTGACAAATTTGTATTTTTTTTCAATTATGTTAAAGTTTATTAGATGATATATATTACTTTGGGTTGATTATAATTAGAACACATAATTTTATTATTTTTCTCTTTTTATTATCCTAAAGTTATACATAAAGTAACTCATAATTCATAATGGCTTAAGTACGTAGAAGGTTTTCGTTATTCTATATAGTTCATACGCACCAATTAGTTGTGTGTAAATGTATTAAATCACCCAAATAAACATTAAGGAAAAACTCATGATCATCATCATCAGTAAATCCCACCGATAGCAAGGCTAAGGTAGGATCTGATGAGGGTAAGATGCAGGCAGCCTTACTCTACCCTAGAGGAATAGAGAGGTTGCATCCAGTTAGCCCCCCCAGCTGCCGGTAGTTTTGTATCAAACCTTGGATGTAATTTGCAATCAACATTGACTTTGAGATCCAATCAATGAAGACGTGGGCATAACTTGCACAATGTTGGGTCTTCTTTGATGGGGGTTGTTTATACTGAATTGGGTGTTATTGAATAAATGTTGGGATAGTCTTGAAAACCTGCAACTCATTGTTTTATGGAGAACATATGGCAAAATTTTGGTAGAGGTCAAAGCTGGTCAAAGTAGCACAATGGATGTTATTGAACATATTTTGCTGTTAATCTGATTGCCCATGATGATGCTATGTGTGACACTTGCCATGCTGGCAATTAATCACGGACAGATCATTGATCCGAGAAGCTTGTTTGTTTGTGAGGTGGATGAGAAGTTAGAGATGGTTGTAATCGATGCAGTTTGTAACTATATATATAGCAACGTAAATGTCCAGTTCTACGTCAACATAAAGTGTTTATTATGTGAGATTTTTGGTTTGTAATTATGTTAGATTTACCATGACTTGTAGGTTCACTCCATGGATAAAGATGAGGAAGAACGTAGCGGACCGAACGATGACACTCTTACTGAAACAGTTGGAGACAAACAACAGCTCTCCAACAAATATTCTGAAATTGGAAAGCAAGTTCAAGATCCAGAGTTATACAAGCACACAGAGCAGGATCCTATTGCATCCACAGATCGTAAAGCCACAGTAATCCTTCCGGGAAGCAAGAAGAGGGTTCTAGACCACCTGAATCAGGAGATGATACTTGGAAAGCATCAGGTAAGAAGGCTCAAGGAGGATGTGATACACAGAGAGCATCAGTTAAAAGCGCTTAAGGAGGAGTTGCAGAAGGTGGAGATGGCAAACAAGTCACGTTTGGCTCTCATTCAAGCATGGGAAGCAGAAGATGCAGATGAAGTTTGATATGATTCTGGTGAAGATTATTTGTTGGAACAAGTTCAAACATGTTCTTTTATTTAAAACTTGCCGTTTATTGTCTGTTTGTTTCTATACTTAATTTGTATAATTTTACACCACCTTTCGGGTTAAGTTCAATTGGACTTGGGTTTGCTTCAATTTCTCTCACAAATCTTTGCTCTCTAGTTTTCCTAACCTTGTGTCTAAGTTGAAACTTGTAACTTATTGACAAATTTGTATTTTTTTTCAATTATGTTAATCAAATTCTCATGTATCAAGAAGAATCAAGTTTCACACAACAAACAATCATTGTAGGATTAAGAATCAGGGATCAAGTTTTCAATGGTTTGGTTATCATGGAAATCAAATCCATGTTCGAAAAGGCAAAGAATATGTGCCTAATCATTGAGAGAATAATGAAAATCCTTGGTATAATCAAGGTTGTAAAGAATAGTGAAATGTAAAATTAGTTAATGAATGGTTTAGTTTATAGGTCAAGAAAAGAAATAAGGTAGTCATATTTGTGAGAAAGTAGGGATGTGAATAACGAATTGTGTGATTTGAAGAGGGTTTCCTTCTTTGTTTAAAGTTGATTTTTAGGTGTAGCTTTTGTTTTCAAAATTTAATTGAGCATCTGGCATGGGAACCCAATCATTTGCTAGGAAAACATATTGGTTAATATCTTTATGTAAATAAGTCAATTTAAAACATCAAATTCATTTGAAAAAGGGGTAGGTTTGTAAAACTGGATGAGATCTTTATTAAAATAATGGTTGCTCGCAGAACTGGTGTAGATTTTGATGAAAACAGTAATTGTTGATTTTGAAATCAAAGTATATACGATACAAATATTAGGGAATGAATATTAGTAGTCAAATCAGTAGCTTTTCAAAACACTAGGGTTAAAACATTTGCAGTTCAATCAATAAGTTTTCAAACAAGAGAACACAAGAAGTAATAAGGTTGTAATGTTTATTTGATAGGGAGATTTGTGAGGTTTGGAGCAAGGCTGGAAATAGCAAAACAAATATGACGTAAGGGATCCTTGCAAAAGGAAGTAGGTTTGTGATAGACATAAGGATCATGAAACTCGGACTGGATGATATCAGCAAGCAGGGGAATGGATTTTGTAACTCAGGAATTAACACAAAGTATAAAGTTAGGATGAAGCTTCTTAGAATAATATGGGGCTCAAGTCTTAGAAGGAATTGAAAATCAAGGAAGTAGGCACCATGCCTAGGAAAAAAGTCTTCAGCAGATTCCTCTTCAGGATGATGCATTGTAGTTCCACCGTGGATGATGTTGAAGATTCTTAGTATGAGGAAAGAGAGTCATAGGAAGGAGGGAAGAAAGAATTCACATACACAAATAGCAGTTAAAAAGAAGGTCACTCATGTTGGACTCTTAAGGTTATAGTCTAGGCCATTATTCTAATAACCTAATTCCCTATAACCATGGCTCTGATACCAATCTGTAACACCGCAACCAATGGCGGAAACATCGGGGTGCCACGTAGTGACGATTGTTCAATAACTCATGACAACTAAATAAAGTTTCGATAGGTTAATAAATTAAATTACAAACATTTACATACAAATCAATTAGGTTGAAACAACAATAACAAGTTTAATTTAATGTATCTAAGGCTTCAGCTCCTATATGATCCACAAGCAATAATAACTTCCAAGCAAAACTGAATACCTGAAACATGTTAAGTTTGGAAAATGGAGGGGGTCAACTAAAAATAGTTGGTGAGAATACATAAGTTTTAAATAGAATAGTGATAAAAAAATCCATGTAGCAATTACTATGACATAAAATAATCAAAGATAGTGTGTGTGAACATGATCTACTGGTAGCTCAAGTCATTGTTTTGTACAATCAACCCTTGTGTCGACTGAGACCTAACTCGCAAGTTAGTAAATGTTGTTACTGTTTCGATCATCCCTGAATTTATGCGGGGGATGGGCTTGTCAGACCTATAGCGCTATAATCTACACATGCGGCTTGATCAAAGTTAATGAATGTACTGAGTCGGACTATATATACCACAACCAGTTCACAAGTATATGATGTGAAAATGTAATTGCACAAGTTTCAAACATGTTTCACCCCAAAAACATTGAAAACAGTAAAAAGTGGGGATATGTAAACTCACCTTAGCAAGCAACCAACCAAGAATCCCAAGTATGCAATAGCAAGTATATATATTTCCAAAGAAATCACCCTAGATTAAGCATTACAAAGTCTAAGAATAACAAGTCGAACAAGTCTAATAAGTCTAAGATTTCTAGGTCGATCGATTAGGGTTCACTTGTTTTGGGGAAAGACGCTTAAATGTTAATGCTTTAGTTAAAAATATAATAATATTAAAACATTATTATATCTACATAGACTAAAATATATAACTTTTGAAAGTATGGAAAATATATTTTTTTCGTAATAAATTATTACCTATTTATTTCGTATTTAAACAATTTATTTTTATACAAAAGTTTTAAATAAGTATAAAAGTATATATATTCTCTTTTTTTGAAAATTTTATATCTTTAATCCATTAGATTAAAAATAATTTTAGAAAAACTTTGGCTTTTGAATCGTTAAAAACGGAATTTTTATGAATTAGTTATGAATAAAACAAGTTTATATTGTTATATTATATTAAATAACAAATACTAAATTAAGAAAATTCAGTTATAAAAAAATTTATAAAATTGGTCCTAGCAAGACTCGAACTCAGGACCTTTAGTTTGAAACCCACAGTTAAATCCAATAATAAGTTTTATAACCAGTACCCAGACTCTATTTATAAGGGAAAACAAAAATTAAAACAAAACCCGGTTCTGACTAAGATTCGAACCTGGGTCCTATGACTGTTAAACGAAAAGAGAAACCATCTGGTCTAAGCGACCAGTTTGTTATTATCTAGATCAGACAATTTATAAACAAACAAGGTGCAGGTCATCTTCCCCAAAATCAATCCTAATCCAAACCCTAACCCACGAAACATATTAATTACCCCAGAAAACAACACGATCGAGCAACATAATATGGGGGTTTTGTTGTATGATCTAAGGCGACCTTACTGCAGAAATTATTTGATAAAAAAACGTACCAGAAGCGATCAAATAAACGAGGAACCGAAGACGAAGAAAAAGGTTCGATTCTTGACTCAGAAAGTGAAGATCATACGAATTGTTTTGTGGTTTTCGTTTTTATGAATGCAAAGGATAATAGGGAGGGGTATTTATAGGATAATAATCGATAATGAAAACGAATTTGAATTTAGGAAGATAAGGCTAACTTGGTTTATGTTTATCTCTAATATTCTTCAAATTAACAGACTCAATGATGTTATAATCGAATAATTCGCAGCAGTTTATGTTGTTTTATGATTTCGATTAGGATCCAATGAATAGAATGCATTATCCGTACAAGAAATCTCACGAATTTGAATCGGTTTGAATGAGGATAAGACTAAATTGAAATATTATAAATAAGAATTAGATTAGGGATAACTTACATGGTTAAAATAATAAACGGCACGATAATTCGTACTAAAACTAAAGAATACAAATGTATAAAAAAATAGGAAATACGCGGGGTTACATCATACTCCTCTAGAACTGGATCCCAGACACAATGAGGTGGAAATGCAAGACATCACACATAAAGTCTATCCTTAAAATTGCTTTGAAAATGATTCCACTGGGATTCCAGATATAGATGATGACATAGTGAAGCAGGCTGAAGAAAAGCTTCATTCTAAGCCAACTCCGATCCCTGATGAGGTAATCTTTAGAACTGAAAGTATAATGAGACTGTTCTCTCATTGGTATCAATCAGTGGCTGAACGCACGGTGAAGAAAGGGCCGGAACAAGCGACTGTGTTTAAGAAAAGGCTGTCAAAGATGCGTGGAAATATCATAGCTTGGGCTTACATTGAACACGCCAAAGTTCTCAGCATCAAATGGCAAGAAAGGTTATTATACTTCAACTGGTACACGAAGATCAAGAGCCTTCCGTTCTGGTATGTTCGAGATCTAGCACGTCTTCACCCATTTTATTACGAGAAGTGTCCAGGTTTCGAGGCATTTGTGCACAACCTGAAAAGATAAGCAAATGACAAGAGGAAGACCTTCACGCCTCAGTATCCAACGTCTTACAAGACAAAGGAGCTTCACCCCATCACCAAGCATCCCATATGGCAGCACAAGACCAAGCCGCCAGATTGCATGTCGAGGATACTGACTGCTCCTTTGGAACAGAACTTCACTCCAAAGTTCTGGTTCTGGCACTATGACTCGATCACGACGGAAGCAGTGATCGTCCTCAAGAATGCACCGAGGCTATTCAGAAATATCTGAATCTGGGATCCTATGTGCCTGATCAACCTGTCTAAGCAAGATATAGAGACCTTATTTCAGTATTCGATCCAGCATTTGAAAGAAGAAGCCGTTCAAGCCATTAGATATCAGCGTGTGATTTGATTCTGCTATGCTTACAAGATTCATGCTGGATGTGATTGGTCAAAGCTCAGCAGGATTAGGATGTCGAAGGCCTGAAGATGAAGCTATTGCAGCTGTGTTTTTTATGTTTTGTAGTTTGTTTGTTTGTTTATGAAGTTCTTGTCTTTAGTAAACATACTAGCTAGGTCCAAGGGAGAGTTTGTAACTACACGTATGTCCCTAGCCTTGTATAGGTTTTATTTTGATGTTATTGTACGTGGTTGGATGTGTTTCGGATGATTCTGGGCTGTTTTTGTAACTGATAGCGACTGGGTCCCTTGGGAGCGACTAACAAAGCTAGTCGCTTGGGCCTTTAGACGACTAGCTTGCTAGTCGCTTGTCAGAACCTAGTCGTCCCTAGCGCACTGGACGACTAAGTGGAGGTATAAATACCTCCCATGATTGCCCTAATCATTTTAGCTATCACATCACACATCCCAAGCACCCAGGTCATAGGTTTTGAGGTCTGTTGATTGTCTTGTACACTCGGGCTCTGTTTTCAATGCAATAACAACCTTTTAACCATTATTTTGTGTGTTTGATATCTCGTTTAACATATTTTGTTAGCGTTTCTGTTATTCGAACATCATTTAGTGGATTCCGCACACTAAGTTAATATGCTCGTGATTGTCAAGTAGTTCGAAATCTATCCTATAGTAATGTTAAAAAAGAAGCTTTGAAAGCATGTAAATATTGATACACATACAAGCTTCATCAACAAGTAATTATATCTAACATATACCTTTCATGTACTGTCTTTACTAGAAAAATAAAAAAGTGCACATGTATAATTATAAGTAGGTTTTATGAGTTATCGAGTGTTGATCCTATACTTTTTTTTTCTGAAAAGACTACCTATTCTTTTTACCGTATACACATTTTGTCACTTCATAATAGATTTGTCTGTCCCAAAAATCTCCCGAGGATAAGGTAGTCAAATTCTATAAAAAAACATGTAATTATAAAATGTGTATGGATTAAAAAAAGTGTTCACTTTTAACCTTGTATTGTATCTAAATTTTTTTTTCTAAAGACATTTAATCTATGTCTATGTCTACTATACTATATGGGAAGAGTTAGGGAGAAAACCACATAAATTTGAGAAAACTTACAAAACCTTACCGTAGCTATTGATTGAAAGTGATCAATGGTCAAGATGATTCCTGCATCATTATATTATAATTTAATCCATAAAGCAGGAAAGAGACTGTAAAAGGGAATAAGAGTATTATGACTCATCCACCTCTTCTCTCTCCATCAATCATATCACCTTCTCTCTCTTACCTTTCTCTCTCTTACTTTTCTCTTTCCACCTTCTCTCCCCTACATATTAATTTAAAATTCCTAATTTATTAATTTTATTTTATTAAACCAGATTTTTTTATTATAGTTGTACCAATGTTGTTGCATACGTAAAAAAAGAATTACCAAGTTGTACCAGTGTTGTTGCATATGTAAAAAAAGGTTACCAACCTAATCTCACATGAGACTTCTATAACAAAAATAAAAGCACACATAAAAATGTACAAACTTATAAATGCCAAAACAAATCAACATTAGACGTAATAAGAATTGATATTGTAAAAAGAATGTATATGGTATTATTGCATACGTAAAAATAATTGATATGGTATGTATTACAAATCAACACTAAAAAATGATATAAAAAAACAATCATTACAATCAACAATAAACGTATCAAACGTTTCATACAAAAAAACAATTATTTTAAAAATGATCTTCCTCTTTAATACACCAAACAACGGGTATCTTCATTCTTCATAATCAACTACGTCTTTTACAAAAAAAAAAAAATCTCTTCACCTACGAAGAAAATCAAATTCCTCAATTTACGTATTCCAAAAGAATGTTTAGCATACGTTACAGACGCGTGTTGCATGTGTTACAGACGTGTTGTTGCATGTGTTTGCATGTGTTACAGACGTTTGTTGCATGTGTTAACATATGAAAAATGATCCTCCGTATTGAAAGACAAAACTATAAAAAATTCCAGAACTGTAATACCAAATCAAATTATAGTTGTACATAATAAATAGTCAAACCAAGATTAGGGGTCAATAGAGTATGAAACTGATACTTAGACACACAAACATTTCTTCATACTACAACTTTAAAACACACTTAGACACATAAGCATCTAGTTATATGGCATCGCCCATTTATAACCGTAGTAGTTTTCCCCCAAACTGCAGAAAAGCTAAAACAATCTAATAATTATACGTATAACTAATTAACAATTACATAACAAACAAAAAGTTGCCACAAATGATCGAAAACTCAAACCAACTTATGCAACTAATAATCGTTCCTAGATAGTGATTAACCTAATAACTTCAAATCATCAAATAACATATTCGAAAAATGTTTAGCGTACGTTATAGACGTGTGTTGCATGTGTTGCAGACGTGTTGTTGCGTGTGTTAATAACAATAATAAAAACAATAATTGCAATATATCCAATTTCCACATCCCAATTCACCCGCCAAATCAACATCCACTGAAAAACTCCCAAATCCTTAAAAAACACAACTAATCCCAAATAATACAAAACTCAATTCACCCAGCAAATCCACAAAAAAGATTAAATAATAATAATAATAATAATAATAATAATAATAATAATAATAATAATAATAATAATAATAATAATAAAGCCTCACCAACATAATCACCCATGAATGAGAATTGACTAAACATATTATTTACTAAATAGTATAAAATAAAAGAAAAAAGAAATACCGAAACATTTTGTCCGAAGAGTTATCTATTGTCTTTCAATGAAAATTGCGTAAATGTAATTAAAAATGTTTTTCAAGAACTTTTAGTCAATGATTAAATGAAAGGATATCTAGTGCTCAACTAATTCATTGTAATGTTCAAGAATGCAAGTGATCAAGTTCCATTGAAAATAGCCATATCCTTTTGGAACATTCTTTCTATTTTTAATTAATACACTTCTAACATATATATCGGTGTACACTGTATGACATTTCAGAAACAAAATTAAATGTAAATCAAAATTGAATAGTTTTTGGTGTTCCAGTTATGTCATCATAGCATTTGACTGAAATTTTAATAAAATGAGAAAGCTTGTAAAATTAATCTTGTTACCAGTTACTATGCAGAGTTTTGTAGGGTCTGTACATGCTCCAATAAATTGAACAACATTCTTGTGTCTAATCTTCCTGCCAAGAAACGAGAAGTAGAGAACAGTGGGGAGTCACCGAGAGAGACGTATGTGGTTTGTCTTCACGAACCATAGCCACAGTTTTTTTTGGGTAGATCTGGTTTTTAGATGGGTTTTTTATTGCAGATCTACTTTTGAGATAGATGAGCGGAGAGAGGAAATGGAGAGAAATCAAAATTTTGAAAAAAAATGAGAGAGTGGAAGAGATATATATCTAACACTTGAGAGAGAGAGAGGGGGAATGACAGAAATACTCTTTGGTTAATAAAAAACAATTTATTTTGATTGGTGATGTGGAGCAACCATGGCCACTCATTGAGTTTCTTGGGTTTTTCTCAAATTAGAGGGTTTTTTCCAATACTTTCACTATACTATATAATCTATCTATTTATTATATATATATATATATATATATATATATATAGGGGAGGGATAAATTGAAAACCCTCCCCAGTTAAGAAAACCCATGAAACCTTTAATCTAACCATCCATTTTACTGATCAATGGTTAGGATTGCATCTTACTTTTGATCAAAAAGTTTGAATACTTATTTGGATAAGAAGGGTAAGATTGTCCAGAATTTTTAAAGCCTTCTCTCCTTCTCTCCTCTCTCCTCTCTCTTTATTAATATAGATAATATAGATTTATGGTTTTATCTAAAAAAATATATTAATTTTTTTAAAACACTCATGTTACCAGGTTTCAAGCCTTGGGTAATAGATGTTTTTTTGTAGCACGTTGGAGTAACACACGTTTCAAGCCTCAAAAACCCAAAACGTATGTTTTTGTTCGTTGTAAGACCTGTAACATATGATAAATTATAAATCAAACAGCAAAAGCATATCGTAAATTGTAACCCAAAACACCAAAAACATACGTCTTTTAATGGAAACATATGTTTTTAAATGGAAAACAAAAACATATGTATTTATAACACAAACACAAATACATATGATAAATTATGATCCCAAACAGCAAAAACATATGTTTTATATGAAAAACAAATGTTTTTAGATCAAAATCAAGCTTTGATAGACAAGTTATCTATAAAACAAAAACAGAAAATCTAAATCTATAAAATTTATAAAAACAAAAACCCTCATCTTGCACCCTCGGATCCGTTAGTCCAAATCTTGGTCTTTTCATGCTTTGGGTAGTTGTACCAAGTGCAGAAAAAGGTGTACCTTCCTGTTCTTGAGATGAAATTTAAAAAAAATAATTATCAAACAAACAAAGAAAAATTATCAACGGAAGTTTCATGTGAACATAAATCCAAGATCTTGAATATTCAAAGTACTAAACCAAGTTTTAATCTAAAAAGAGTGCAACACCCTTATCTAAACAAGATTTAAGCACCCATGGTTCATGAAAAAAAAGAGTGTTAGAGATGATCTTCGAACACCAATAGCATTTAGGATAATAATTTCAACACTATCTCCCCTACATAACATAAACCAATGTCAACATGGTTACTAATCAGTTTGTTTATTACTTCTTTTAAACCTTCTTAGTACAAACTTACAGTATATATATCTCCCCTGTTCAACCACCTCTCTTTCGTCTCATCACCGAAGCTTGAACCCCAGATCTAGATCTTGAAACCACCGAGGCATGGGGCGATAAAAACAGATCTTGACGCTTGAACAAGACTCGTAACCATAGATCCGGATCTGGTACATAAGAAACAAGACTCGTCACCAGTTGTAGCAGCAGGTATGGCGGTGGTTGTCACTCGGCAGTGGTTGGTCTTGGCCCGATGGTGATGGTGGTTGTGGTTTAGAAAGAATGTTTGATAATTTAGGTTTAGGATGTGAAATGAAGCGAAACTTATGAAGAAAAAAATGGCGATTATTATGGGTGTTGTTGGTGATGGTTTCTTTTGACGTAGAGGTGATGGGTGATGGTGGATATGTATGTGTTTGAAGAGAAAAAGGATGGTGGGTTGAAGCGAAGAGGAAGGTGGAGGAGATATGTACCATTTGAAAGAGATGTCTGAAGGAAAGGTGAAGATAGATAGATTGATGGAGCGATAAAAAAATAGTGTCCAAAATACCCTTCTCCTATTATTCAAAAACATGGAAGAAGGATAGCCATGGAATAGGGTTTTCATGGTTTGCTTAAGTGAGAGTGGTTTTCAAATTAGAATTGGCTTTTATATATATATATATATATATATATATATATATATATATAGGGGAGGGTTATCTTGAGAACGCTAAATATTGTGAGAACCGTGAGAACAAGTAAAAAAATTAATCAAAATCAAATTTTTTTAATACAAATCTCATTATAATCAAAATACAACATTAATAAATGAATTTTCTTTCCAAATAATTCGTCTTTTCTTGCAAAAACACTTTCAAATTAACTTTTTACACATGTGTAAATCAAACAGTTTACACATGTATAAACAGTAAATTTACACATGTGTAAAAACAAATTATTTTCGTATACGTTTGAAATTTTTACGCGTAAATTGTGTTTGAGATTGTATTTTAGTAATAAAGACAAGTGTAAAAAGAAATTTTGAATTTGAATGGTTTTAGATGCCGTTCTCATGGTTCGCACGAAATATAGATGTTCTCAAATTAACCTTCCCCTATATATATATATATATATATATATATATATATAGGGGAGGATAGATTGAAAACCCTCTTCAGTTAAGAAAACTTAGAAAACTTCATCTCAACCATTATTTCCATATAATCTACTGTTGGTAAATTTCTTAGAAAGCAAATTTTACTTTTGAATAAAATATATCACAAGAAGTACAATAAGGGTATTTATGGAATATTGTAACTTGTAATATTTTCTCATCTGCCACATAGTACTACCTTTTTTACTTTCTTTTCATCTTTAACTTGTCAATTGTCTCTTATTATATCTCTCATATTTTTACCAATATCTTTTTATTTATCCTTTTAGATACATAAAAACACCTTTGATTGCAGTCAACTAAACATAATTTTTATTTATCCTTTTATGGTACCATGTTACAAATTATGTTACCAACATTTGATGAAACTTTTACACTAAAACATAACGTTTATAATGTTACAAAAGTCAACTAAACAAAAGTGAATAAACTTATCCTGTTTCTTATAATATGTTACAACCTTTACACTAAAACATAGTTATAAAATATGTTACAAAACACGACAAATAAAACAGGTTACTTACATTGTAAAGAGCAATGATAATAATTTTTACATTATAACAAGACATGTTTCACATATCTTCCCCTAATTTACAAGATATGTTACATACGAAAACCACATATACTTCTCCTATGTTCCAGGTAACACTTGTTTGAGTAACACATGTCGCGTACATTTTATATGTTTTTACATATCTCTTCCCTAAAAAAACGTGCCAGCCCAACGAACCACCGGAACTACTCCATATCCGTCTGACGAGTCCTAAAGCTGTAACAAAAAAAAAATTTCAAGTGAAAACAAACAAACAAAATAGTTGCCAAAACAAAATATTTCATATGTGAAATTGAAAACGTATGTATAAGTATTTCATTTTTAGTCTAGAAAAATAGTTACGCCAAAACAAAATGGTATGAAAGGTAACCATGTGTGGTTTTTAACAATCTCAAATGTCTAGAACAAGTGTTGCCAATCAAAACAATTGTAAGACCCTAACCCGTAAACACGCGATTAACATTAAAACTTACGGGCTGTGGTCTTAATGAATAACACTCCCGATTTAGAACTTTGATTTTTATGAAATCCAACCCATTTTGATTCTACATTATAGGTCCCAAGAAATTTTATAATTAGATTTACTAAAAACATGTTTTAAAGCTTGCGTTTTAATCGGGAATTTCAAATGCGGAAGCTAGTTAAGCGTTCGGGTGTGTTCGGTTCTTCTCGCGACTTGATCTTTGCTCCGGAAGTTCCCGCCACGTGAATACCTAGCACCATTACACAAAGAATGGTTAGTGGATTTTCAATAATACATTTAGACTAGCATGATTGTCGTTACACGTTGATACGGAACAAACTAGGCCGAACGGCCCCATTTCAAGAGAATAAACTGCTGCACTTTTCGGCGCAGCAGCTGTTCGGGTCAGTTTTTACCCTTCTAAAACCCATAATCTGATTTCGAATTTCAAATAAATAATGTGCTACGTTCAAAGAGCTTTCCAGGCATATAAAGCACGCCTCCTAACGATTTTTCTATGATTTTATATGAACATTTGAAGATCAGGTCAGAAACATATTATGTGCAGCGATTTCTTTTTCAGCTGCTGTAATTGACCATTTTGACCCATTTAAAGTCCGAATTAGTTGAACATGTTCAAAGGTGGATTGTTCTTCGTTCAAAGACCTTTCCAGGCGTATAAAGAACGCCTCCTAACGATTTTTCTATGATTTTATATGAACATTTGAAGATCAGGTCAGAAACATATTATGTGCAGCGATTTTTTTTACCCAAATTGACCCGTTAAGGCCATATTTTATACAAAACCTTATTAGACCATTCAAAAGGCATAATAATGATTTTGTTAACTCATTGGACTCTTGTTTAACTAAAAACATCATCCGGATCATGTCGTTAAGACCCGGTTCTTAGAATCAACCTTTGGTAATCTTTTAAATTCCCAAAATGCCTCTTATAGCCAAATCTTTCTATTTAGCCATTCATGGCGACCACTTCTTGTTTCAAATCCATTGTCTTTGACTCAATAACTTATTTAAAAACCTCTAAGTCCTTCCGAACCTAGATTTCCACCTTTTCTCAAGATTTATCCCATTTAATCAATTCTAAGCACATTAGCGCGCATTAGACATAGTTATGAAAATAACTTACTTGGTTGACACCCACACTTCATGTGAGTAGATTTAGTACCCATGTTGCTTCGCCCGAAGGCGTCTAAATAGCTACGGACTTACCGGGTGGCCTTGACCCATATCCATACCTTTTGCTTATCCTCCATGATTCTTAGCATCAAGCGTGCATGCGCAAGTGCATTTACCTGCGTGCTTTCTAGATAGACACATTAATTTCTCGGAACTCAAATGATACTACTTTTCCATTTGATTCGTTTAACCTCATGAATCTCAATGCTTGGAATACAAGCATCAAGTGTTGGACTCACATGGTGAGGACATCACCATTTGACCCGTTTAGACTCATAGTTCATAATACTATGTTACCCAAGTTTTTATTATGATACAAGTGACACTAACTTGACCCATTTAACATCGTGCTTAACAGCTTCATTCAAATGATTTCATTTGGATTAAAACATCATTTCTCACATATCTTTACTAATTGACCCGTTTGATGGATTCACCATTTGGTCATAACTCATTGTCTCGATTAAGGTCATAAACCATGTTTTGTATTGAGTGCACATAAGGTGACCCATTAATAGCTTCTACCCCTTGGGGTTTATATTTATCACACACTCGAGATTTAAGACTAATGTTTTCAACAATTAAGCTATGTTGTAGTACATTGGTGTAAGTAAAACTTACCTCATATCCATTCTTGCTTCCAAGCGCATTGAGCTTGCATCCGTTTGACCCGTTTGCATCCCTAGTTCTTGTACCTAACTTAGGGACATGTAAAACCTTGTTTTGTTAGAATACATAATATGGAATTTCGTTCACTATCCATAACATCATGTATTCATTATCATTACTAGCTAAATCCATAGCCAATTTCTTACATGTCTAGTTGAGATTAACTCACCTAGGCATTTCATCAAACATTTGGTGTGCATCCACCAATATACTTAGTCAACATTCTAAGTTTAACCGATTGTCCAATTGACATCATAACATGTTGTTTAGGCCCTTTTTACCTAAATTCCTCATGTAACAACTTCTAAGAGCCACAAAGATTACTATATATGAGTGGATTCAACCTAAAGGTTAAACCCCAAATTCTACATATTAACATAAGCATATGATCAAAATCAAATACACATACTAAGTGTAATTTGCAATCGGATTATACATGTTTAAGGCTCCCCAAGACTAGAGCAACCCATATTAACCATCAATTCCACGTTTTTATCAAAACCCTAGATTTTCATAAGAATCAAAAACGAAGATAACATCAATTTCTACCAAATAAAAGGTACCTTGATGTTCTTTAGGCCCTACATGACCCGTTTCTTGATCATGCACTGAAAAGCCCCTTGATTTGGCTTGGATTCAAGCATGTTCTTGAGTGTTTAGGGTTGGAGGTTGAAGGAGAATGATCTCCTGATCATTCATACGACACACATACACAATGTGTGTGTTTTATTGTTTTATTTTTTATTTATAAAACCCACTTTGACAATTGGCAACTATGGTCCCTCAAGTTTAATCTCGAGTTAAAATTTATATTATAACATTAACTAGAATAGTTTCTAGTAATGAGTTTAGCCTCGTTTTATTATTTTGTTAATCATGCCTAATGGCATAATTAAGCGAAACAAATGATTTTGGGGTGTTACAAGTCTACCTCCCTTAAAGAGGTTTCGTCCCCGAAACCTTTCTTGTTTTGTTGCTTTGGTCACACCAAAGAACCTTAGTGTCTACAATCAAATTTGAGCACCGCTCAATCCCTTGATATTATATAGTCTAGTAAATAGTACTATAAACTTAGGGCGATTTCTCTTTGTTCGGCCTCCTAACCTTTCGATTTTTATATGAAGGCCTCGGCCTTATATCGCTACTTTGAGTCACACTACTCATTTGTTTAACTAGACATTATTTCTTTGCATAACATCTATTTACATACCTTTACAGGGTATTCTAGCTACTCATATATTTTCCATAGATCCGCTTTAGAACCGCAGACTATCCCCGTCTACCATTATCCCGAAGGGTATAATGGTTTAAGGGTCCATTCCATTGTGCACCTTAGGGCATTTACTGTGACACCATGATTGTAACATGCATATGCATACATGTCTATGCCTCCATTACTAACAAGTAATTTGTCTTGGTTTCCAAGACTAACCCGACTTTTTAACATAGCCGTTTTCTAGCTTCTTGGGTTCATCCCAAAATCCAAGCCTCGTTTCTTTTTGGTTTGCTAAACTATTATGAACAAACCTTGCTTTACACTTACACTTTCCTTTCTTTGGCTAATCCTATTTTAAGAATTCGCCGCTTATTTGGTTTACCCAAGTTCCCGTTTTGCTAACTCGATTGGTGATCATTGCCCCAACCGACCCGTTTAAAAACTTTTGAGTTTTAGACTTCAAATCGTTTATATATTTGGAACGCTTAGTTTCTGAAAGTCCTTTTTCTGATTACCGATCTCAACATAAATTGAGATCAGTTTTCTTTTCATAAAATACGGTGTAAATTGGTCATTACTACGTATTGTATCGACTAATCTAATGTTATCACGGTTTGCATCAGATTGTGATAACTATACAATCCAACCGTTATTATGATTTGTATTAGATTGTACCAACAATACAATCTAATGTTATTGCGGTTTACACTTTTTCACCCTTAACCCGAGGGTTGAATGATTTACTGATCTATCACGGCCCAATCCGCTGTTTTAGGTCATTAACCCCAAGATTCATGACTTACCCGAATGTGATTATGACTCAACCCTTGATTAAGGTTCAAGTCCCTCTTTACGAATTTAACCTTCTATAAAAGTCCGAGTTTAATTATGACTTAACCTTGATTAAGGTCCAAGTCTGTTTTCAAGCTAAATCAGTTTATGAATCAACCTTGATTAAGGTTCAAGTTTGTTTCCGAACTGAATCTATTTATGACTGAACCTTGATTAAGGTTCAAGTCAGTCTTTGTATCAACCCAGGATATCTCGTATCGTATATTGCCTGTTTTGCTAGCCCAACGTATAAGCTCGTGCCTCGCTCAAGGTCTTGCATGGTTCGCATCCCTGCCGTGTTAGACAGTGGACTACGTCCAAACGCTCCAGTTTGTTGTCCTCTTCGCTAGCCCAGCGTATTCTAGCTGGTGCCTCGCTCAAGGTCTTGCATGGATCGCATCCCTGCCGTGTTAGACAGTGGACTACGTCCAAAATCCCCCGGCACCTCACACTTACTAAGCCTTTGTTACATAGGTTGCATATGTATTAATCATAAGAAACCCATGGTATCATATGTTTAACACTTACCTGGCCAGGGTAAGTAATTCGCATATGGTACACACGGACTTATTATAATTAAGGCATCACACCCTATGCAAGCAAATTCTCAGCTCATGCTTGTGCCCCCTATTTTATTTGGTAAAACCTTTTTATTGATATTTATTGAATGTTTGGTTTTACCTTTACTCATTTTAAACCAGCGATGTGTTTTCGTTTCATAAAACTTTATGTGATCATATTCATTGATGTGACCACTACACGACTCTGGTATTCCTTACGTTTTAAACATTAAATAGGATGATTTCCTCATTCCTGGTTTCCGTGTTTAGATTTGCCTTTGTGCATTGGTTCTTCACTATTGTGAATAATGCACAATTCCAACTTAGTTTCACATGGGAATTTGTACTTTGAATGTGAATTCCCGTCCATTTTTCCCAAGTCTTATGTTGTTGTATGCAACTATCATTCATCGAGTGAAAGTTGCACACTAATAAGCATGACCTGGTTTCGAGCGTGTACCTGATTGATACTTGCTCCTGTGTTCCCTTTCGTTATCGATCCATTAGCTCGAGTAGTTACTTGACTTGGTCCTTAGCAAGCACGCTATCGGCCGTGCTCCCGAACCCTCCACCACTTCGTTAGGTGAATCATTCGATCCCATCTTGATCGAATTAAGATGTTCTCATAGCTGTCACATTTATAATTCCAATTGATTAGTAACACGACAAGTCGGTATTAGTATGCATCATTGCAATAGTAATACTAAAATACTTGTTACACAAGAATTTTGTTGCTCAATTTAATCCTTGGCTAGGTCCCATGACACCTAACCTTTTCTTTACCAAGCTTTTGAGATAGCGTGTATCTACACGATATCACTATTGATTACCTATAACAGTTTCCGATCAAATTGGATGTTATTACAGGTATAACTTACCGGATTCCTCGATCAAGCCTTGAACCGAACACCCTTCAACACTTTGAGCGCACAGTTTGAGTCCAAGTATCATTCCTGACACTCGGATCCCTCAAACCAATGGCTCTAATACCACTTGTAAGACCCTAACCCGTAAACACGCGATTAACATTAAAACTTACGGGCTGTGGTCTTAATGAATAACACTCCCGATTTAGAACTTTGATTTTTATGAAATCCAACCCATTTTGATTTCTACATTATAGGTCCCAAGAAATTTTATAATTAGATTTACTAAAAACATGTTTTAAAGCTTGCGTTTTAATCGGGAATTTCAAATGCGGAAGCTAGTTAAGCGTTCGGGTGTGTTCGGTTCTTCTCGCGACTTGATCTTTGCTCCGGAAGTTCCCGCCACGTGAATACCTAGCACCATTACACAAAGAATGGTTAGTGGATTTTCAATAATACATTTAGACTAGCATGATTGTCGTTACACGTTGATACGGAACAAACTAGGCCGAACGGCCCCATTTCAAGAGAATAAACTGCTGCACTTTTCGGCGCAGCAGCTGTTCGGGTCAGTTTTTACCCTTCTAAAACCCATAATCTGATTTCGAATTTCAAATAAATAATGTGCTACGTTCAAAGAGCTTTCCAGGCATATAAAGCACGCCTCCTAACGATTTTTCTATGATTTTATATGAACATTTGAAGATCAGGTCAGAAACATATTATGTGCAGCGATTTCTTTTTCAGCTGCTGTAATTGACCATTTTGACCCATTTAAAGTCCGAATTAGTTGAACATGTTCAAAGGTGGATTGTTCTTCGTTCAAAGACCTTTCCAGGCGTATAAAGAACGCCTCCTAACGATTTTTCTATGATTTTATATGAACATTTGAAGATCAGGTCAGAAACATATTATGTGCAGCGATTTTTTTTACCCAAATTGACCCGTTAAGGCCATATTTTATACAAAACCTTATTAGACCATTCAAAAGGCATAATAATGATTTTGTTAACTCATTGGACTCTTGTTTAACTAAAAACATCATCCGGATCATGTCGTTAAGACCCGGTTCTTAGAATCAACCTTTGGTAATCTTTTAAATTCCCAAAATGCCTCTTATAGCCAAATCTTTCTATTTAGCCATTCATGGCGACCACTTCTTGTTTCAAATCCATTGTCTTTGACTCAATAACTTATTTAAAAACCTCTAAGTCCTTCCGAACCTAGATTTCCACCTTTTCTCAAGATTTATCCCATTTAATCAATTCTAAGCACATTAGCGCGCATTAGACATAGTTATGAAAATAACTTACTTGGTTGACACCCACACTTCATGTGAGTAGATTTAGTACCCATATTGCTTCGCCCGAAGGCGTCTAAATAGCTACGGACTTACCGGGTGGCCTTGACCCATATCCATATCTTTTGCTTATCCTCCATGATTCTTAGCATCAAGCGTGCATGCGCAAGTGCATTTACCTGCGTGCTTTCTAGATAGACACATTAATTTCTCGGAACTCAAATGATACTACTTTTCCATTTGATTCGTTTAACCTCATGAATCTCAATGCTTGGAATACAAGCATCAAGTGTTGGACTCACATGGTGAGGACATCACCATTTGACCCGTTTAGACTCATAGTTCATAATACTATGTTACCCAAGTTTTTATTATGATACAAGTGACACTAACTTGACCCATTTAACATCGTGCTTAACAGCTTCATTCAAATGATTTCATTTGGATTAAAACATCATTTCTCACATATCTTTACTAATTGACCCGTTTGATGGATTCACCATTTGGTCATAACTCATTGTCTCGATTAAGGTCATAAACCATGTTTTGTATTGAGTGCACATAAGGTGACCCATTAATAGCTTCTACCCCTTGGGGTTTATCTTTATCACACACTCGACATTTAAGACTAATGTTTTCAACAATTAAGCTATGTTGTAGTACATTGGTGTAAGTAAAACTTACCTCATATCCATTCTTGCTTCCAAGCGCATTGAGCTTGCATCCGTTTGACCCGTTTGCATCCCTAGTTCTTGTACCTAACTTAGGGACATGTAAAACCTTGTTTTGTTAGAATACATAATATGGAATTTCGTTCACTATCCATAACATCATGTATTCATTATCATTACTAGCTAAATCCATAGCCAATTTCTTACATGTCTAGTTGAGATTAACTCACCTAGGCATTTCATCAAACATTTGGTGTGCATCCACCAATATACTTAGTCAACATTCTAAGTTTAACCGATTGTCCAATTGACATCATAACATGTTGTTTAGGCCCTTTTTACCTAAATTCCTCATGTAACAACTTCTAAGAGCCACAAAGATTACTATATATGAGTGGATTCAACCTAAAGGTTAAACCCCAAATTCTACATATTAACATAAGCATATGATCAAAATCAAATACACATACTAAGTGTAATTTGCAATCGGATTATACATGTTTAAGGCTCCCCAAGACTAGAGCAACCCATATTAACCATCAATTCCACGTTTTTATCAAAACCCTAGATTTTCATAAGAATCAAAAACGAAGATAACATCAATTTCTACCAAATAAAAGGTACCTTGATGTTCTTTAGGCCCTACATGACCCGTTTCTTGATCATGCACTGAAAAGCCCCTTGATTTGGCTTGGATTCAAGCATATTCTTGAGTGTTTAGGGTTGGAGGTTGAAGGAGAATGATCTCCTGATCATTCATACGACACACATACACAATGTGTGTGTTTTATTGTTTTATTTTTTATTTATAAAACCCACTTTGACAATTGGCAACTATGGTCCCTCAAGTTTAATCTCGAGTTAAAATTTATATTATAACATTAACTAGAATAGTTTCTAGTAATGAGTTTAGCCTCGTTTTATTATTTTGTTAATCATGCCTAATGGCATAATTAAGCGAAACAAATGATTTTGGGGTGTTACAACAATAAACTTTTTACCAACATGACAAACACAAACAATCAAAAGGGTATTTTTTTAAAAGATAAAAATTACCAATTAAAGGCAGTAATAAGAACACCATCCCAAAAGAGGCAAAAAACTCATTAGTCAAAATCTTTAAGGCAATAGCACTTTCAATAACCTCTTGAATATCAGCACCATTTAGAACCAACTCAGCTATGACCCACAAACAGCTTCCCCACCCAATAATTTAGAAACATAAAATAAATTAGCTAATTTGTACTATGAGATTTTATTAAACAAGATACATTTACGGTTGAAATTAAATATTGCTTATAACCATAAAATACTACTACTGCTAATAAGTTATAAGCATAAAATAATTTGTATGAGCGTGTAACATAAAAAAAAAGTAATATCCAAAAAAGAAAAGAATACAAAGAAAAAAATTGTATTCTCATCTGTAAATCTTAAGTCCCCCTGTAGTGGGCGCTATTTTTTTGCAAGAAATCAAAAAATGGAGCCCCCAACACCATTACATGGGGGCTCTATTTTTAAAAATGTTGTTTTGGCGCTACACTTATAACGCCAAATTTCTTTTTCCCCCTCCAATCAAATTGTGCCACATCATACTCTCTCTCTCTCTCTCTCTTATTATTTTATTATTTTTTTACTTTAAAAGATATAATAAAATTTTAATAGGGCCTTTATAAATAAAGTCTCAACACTACACCCCTTTTTCACTTTCTCTCTTCATGCTGAATCAGCTGCCACATGAATCAATCAGGAAGGGGGGCTTTATATATAAAGCCCCCCACTACGCATGGTCTAACTACTCAACTTGGTTTACCTCCAACAAAAGCAAATCTCGAGTTACTTAAATACAAAAATAGAGGTGGCAGTAGATTGGAAAACCTAGTCCATTGAAGTAAAGAACCAACAATAACCCCTAAACAAAACTCAATTCACAAAGCCTTTTACCATATATGACAAAAAAATTAAACAAACCTCAATATATAAGAACACTAGTACCCGAGAGAGGAAAATACAAATGGAGGGATGTATCACCAAAAGTAACATTGATTGTGTCCTATGGTCAACAAAAGAAGATCTTAAAAGAGAGAAGGTGAATCTATGGATTTCTTTTTTAAAGAGAGGATGGGAAAGAAGAGATCTAAAAAATGAGAAAAAATGGGAGAGAGAAGTGAGGTTGCGACGGAAACAACGTACATGACGGAAAGACGATATTTAAGCTCGGATTTGAAAGTTGTCGTCTTCAAACTCACTTCAAGCTTCGCCGGCGCCGACCCCCAAACCACCACCCCAACGGCGACGATCCCTGACCTTTCTTGTTGGAACAAAAATCAGTTAGAACAAAACATGTGTGGCGTTGGTGTATGATGTCTCGTTTCGCTTTTGAACGAGCAATAGAAACGATGTTTATCTTTCTCCGATGAGTTGGTTTTGGGTGAACAAAGAAAGAGCGAGGGGGGACCATTTATTTCTCTGAGAAGTTGGTTTGGATGGTGAGTGAACAAATAAAGAGAGAGAACATAGATATAAATGGAGAGATGATAGGGGATGTCAGAGTATACAAGGATAATTTTAAACTATCAAAATTACCCTTTACCATATTTTAAACAATGATGATGTGGAAGAATAAGGATCATGAAATGGGTTTTTTAAGTTTCTTTAACAGTGTCCGGAGTGATGGTGTGGAGAGGGCATGAAGGGGGGGAACACCATCCTCCAGGTGGCGTGGAGAGGGGCATGAAGGAGGGGGCGGGGATATTTCAACCGGCGGGGGTGGGGTGAGGTGGCACTATTCTATTGGTTGGGTATTTTTTTTAACTTTAACACAATATAATATTATTTCCTTCCCCCCCCCCCCCACATGGGTCCCGCAAGTGCCACATGGCGCTTCTTCCCCTCTTTCCCCCCCACCACTCCTTATAGTCTAACTGTAGGGGGGTTTTCTAATTATACTTCCTATATATGTGTGTGTGTGAATTCATGATGTCCTATTTACTATTTTCAAACACTTTGCGCTAATATTCATGTTCGTATATACGTATTTAGAACTTTTATTTTATATGCAGGTCTGTCATGAATTTGCATTGTTTTTTTTTTTTTTTTGAAAGGCGAATTTTATTAACACACAACCAACAGCGAGAATCTCCAAGACGGAGACCCCCAAACCAAGAAAATTACATCACGTCAAAAGAAAAAGACTACCAATCCCTCCAACCCACCGAACCCTGTTTACAACGAGTAGAAAACCAAAGAAAACTCAACACTTTTATATCCATTACAATCTCTGTCACGTTTCGCCTTTCATTCTTGAAGATGTTCTCATTCCGAGCTTTCCAGATACGCCAACAAGTAATAATCATTATACCCTTTAGGATCATCCTCTTATTCGGCGGCCAAGAAGAAAACAAGGACTCGTTAACAATATCGGCTACCGAAAAGAAAAAGAATGGTTGAGTCTTTAACCACCTTGCAATCCCACTCCACACCCCATTAGCTATTATACATGCAGAAAAAAGATGATCAATACTCTCCTCTTGGTCTTCGCAAAATGAACACAATCCGTCCCCACAATTTATGTTTCGCCTAGCCAACGCTTGCTTTGTCGGTATCCGGTCCATCAACATTCTCCACATAAAAACGTTACACTTAATGGGCACCCATTTATTCCATGTAAACACAGCGCTGGAGGGACTGTTCTGGTCGCTAGCAACCCACTTTTTGACTTCAGAAACTGAGAATTGGCCACCCTTCCCACCGTCCCAATACCACCGATCAGCCGAATCATCCAAGACCTGCCCCTCAATCATTCGCCTACACTCCTGCAGCTGATCAAGTTCCAGACCTGCATTCAGCGCGCGCTTCCAGCACCAACTGTCACCCGTAAGGCGCTCTCCAACCTTGCAACCCTTATTACTTTCCAGCGCAAACAATACCGGGAATAAATTTTTCAGCGGGGTTCGAGATACCCAAGGGTCTATCCAAAAACGAATGTTACTGCCATTACCAAGTCTGCCCCGGATCATATTAGTTGCATTTACCTCACCCACTTTTAACCGAATACCATTAGTTACCACCTTGGTCCAAGTACCCGTGAAAGAAGAACTCTTCGGGTATGCCTCCCATTTTCGAGTAGACCCGTGTATAGAATCAACCACCCTCCTCCATAAAGCATCACTTTCTTGACGATATCTCCACAACCACTTAACCAGAAAAGAATTATTGCAATCTTCGAGCTTTCTAATACCCAAACCACCCTGCTTGATAGGAGTAGTAACTTTATCCCAACCCACCCAATGCATTTTCTTAACATCGTCACTACCTCCCCACAAAAACCTTCTAATCAAACCTTCCAAGGTATTCACTACTCCCACCGGGGCCTTAAAAAGAGAAAAATAATACGATTGAAGGCTTTGTAAAACAGACTTAATAATAGTCAACCTACCACCTATGGAAAGCGTTTTGGATTTCCATTTAGAAAGCCTAGTTTTAAAAACCTTCACCACCGGGTCCTAGTTATTGATCCTGCTCATATTGGCACCTACCTGAATTCCCAAATAATTGAAAGGCGTGTCCCCCGATCTGCAACCCACAACACGCGCCATATTATCCACCCTCTCCCTCTCTACACCCACCCCATAAAGAGTAGATTTATGTATATTAATTCTAAGCCCCGAACACATATGAAAAATACGAAGCATCCGTCTAAGGCATATAAAATTAGCATCCGACCATTCCCCCATCACCATAGCATCATCCGCATAAAGTAAGTGGGACAAAACCGGTCCCTCCTTAGGAAGCCCCACCCCCCGAAAATTACCCAAAAAGCAAGCTTTCTTGATAATACCTGAAAGGGCTTCCATGACTATTATAAAAAGAAATGGCGAAACTGGATCTCCTTGGCGAATACCCTTCTCACAATTAAATTCAAAAGTCGGAGAACCATTTACCAGAACCGAGGACCGGCCGACCTTAACACTCCTTCTACCCACATACACCAACCTCCGGGAAATTCATTTGCCTCATAACTGATATTAAAAACGCCCAATTGACATTGTCATAGGCCTTTTCAAAGTCAATTTTAAACATAAAGATCTTCTTTCCACTCCTCTTTGCCCACGACAACACCTCACTAATAACCAACGGGCTATCTAAAATAAACCTCCCCGCCACAAAACCCGACTGGGTCTCGTTAATAATACTATCCATGACCGGTTTCAACCTATTGGCTAACACCTTAGATATAACTTTACTCACCACCCCAATCAAATTTATAGGCCGATACTCACCTAAATTGATCGGGTCCTTAACTTATGGGACCAAAGTAATAAACCAAGAAGCAACCCCACGATTTATTTTACCTGTGCCCTCAAATTGCCGTAAGATAGCAACAAAATCAGCCGCCAGAAGATCCCAATACTTCTTTATGAACTTGAAATTGAAACCATCCGGTCCCGGAGCTTTATCACTGCCACAACTGAAAACCGCCTCTTTTATTTCCTTCTCCACAAACGACCGTATTAATAAATCCGCCTCAGCAACAGTTAATTTTTTCAAACCGAAACAGTTAAGTTTCGGCCTATCATGCATATCCTCAACAAATTTGTGACTAAAGAATCGCAACACTTCTTTTTTAATGTCGGTTGGATTAGTCACCCAATCACCATTTACCGATAAACCCATAATATTATTTGAGACTCTTCTAGCGTTAATCGAGCCATGAAAAAACCTGGAGTTCTCATCGCCATCTTTCGCCCATAACACTCTAGATTTCTGTTTCACATCCTGTATCCGTAAAAATTGTAATTGTTTCAACCTTGCTGTCGCTTCCTGAAGAGTCCACCATTCTTCTTCTGAAAGGTCTCTCTCCTCCAAAACCCTTTCCAAGTCATTAACCTCATCATGCAACAAATCCGTCTCCTATAACTCCATGCGCGCTGACTTTTCTTTCCATTCCCTTATTCTATTTCGAAGGGTTCTAAATTTCTTTAACAACTTCACATCTGGATCACCATCCACATTCGCACTAGCAAGGGCATCTTTGACCACCTCATCAAAACCATCCCTCTGGAGCCAGGATTTAAAAAACTTGAAAGGCTTGGCTCCAAAGTTCCTGGAAACAACTTTTAGTAATAACGGAAAATGATCCGAACCTTCCCGCTTTAATACCCGATACTCCGCATTTGGCCACTCGTTAAGAAAATCCCAATCCACAAAAATACGGTCTATTCTACTCATCTTATCACCCACTAAATACGTAAACTTTCTGCCCTTCAAAGAGTATTCATGTAAACCCGCGTCTTCAACGAAATCATTAAATTCATTAGTTTCCGCTGCATTAAAAAAAGAATTACGCCGTTCCACGCTATCTCTGACACTATTGAAATCGCCACCCACCACTCGAAACCCCACATCATCGGAAATCAAAGCTCGAAGCTTATCCCAGACCAACCTTTTATCATTTATACGTTGAGGACAATAAACATTAAAACAAGTTACCTTCCTACCATCGTTCTTGAGCAGACCGGTCACAGCCAAAATGTTCCTATCTTTAAACACCGAACATTTAGAAAAAATCTTCGGGTTCCACAACGAAATCAAACCACCAGATCTACCCGTCGCATCTACATGTTCAAACTCAAAATCTTCCGAACCCCAAAACCTATTAATGTTAACATTATCCAAAGATTCAAACTGCGTTTCTTGAATCATTATAAACCCCACCTCATTCGCCACCTTCAAGTTCTTGCACCACACCCCTTTAGCGTCCGAACCCATACCTCTAACATTCCATGATAAAACATTCATTGATGAACTGATTGAAAACCTTCCTCTTGAATGACTTTCTCTACCGAATCTGCGTACTTGTCGTAATCTTCTACACCCAAATCTCTTCCCAAATTCAACGTTTCTTTCACTTCACGCGCTACACCACCACTACTATCCACCTGTTGAACATCTCTACCCACGTCAGAATTACCAGAAGCCAAAGCCTCTGCCGAATTAATTTGTTTTCCAATCCCATGCAAACTCCTTGCCTCATCACTATTAACCGCAAATATAAGACGATCTAAATCAAAAATATCGTCTCCATCTCGCGCCCTTTTCTTCGGTCTCTCTAGCCCCACAGGAGAAGGAGATTTTTGTGCTCTCACTTTCTTTCGATAACTTTTTCTTTTACTAGACTTCACAACAGCTTCTTGTACAACCTCTTGCTCCCTACTCTCCTCCACTACTGGCACCTCTTTCGGAATCTCCGTGTTCACCTGGTTAACCACCTCAATAGTAGGCGATACTTCATTGTTCAAGCAAACTTCCATATCCTCCATATTAGTCTCCTGTTCACATACCACCTCATCCTCATTCTCGTCTTGAACCGACTCCTCCACACAATCCGGTGACCAATCCTCTAAATCTTCTTCCACTACCACAGAAAATTCCGTCTCCTTCCATACAACTTTCACACTCACATTAACTCGCGAAAACGAATCCCTCAGAACTCCCAACACGACATACGACAAATCATTCTCCAATGCATTACACTCTGGCGAACTCACCACTAAGCCGAACAGACCACCTATACCATCCACAATATCTTTATCATGAAAACATAATGGTAAACCAAATACTTTCAGCCACGCGATACGTTCCACCGGTAAGACTTGTCCCTCCCATCTATCCAGCTTCTCAAAACATACGTCCCACACCACTTTACTTCTGACAAACTTTTCCATGCACGCTTCTGACTCAAACACCAGCAATACCCACAAACCCCCCACATACTTTACCCCGACACCAGATTGTCCGATCAAGTCCAGCCAACTACGAAGCTTCGACAGTTTCTGAAAATCCAGCAACCTCCCAACTGCCCCACACCCATTCCAGTGCATAACACCATTAAAATCCGCGTTAACCACAAACTGTTTTTCCTTCTTAGTAACCACCGGTTCAACATTAAGCAGTTTATCTCTAAAACTTCGACCATCTTGTAGCCCACCCCCAGCTTTCTGACCCTCTTCCGACTGAATCACAACATCCTCCTTATTCCCCACATCAACCCGAACCCTATCTGGTTTCACTGGTGTCCATCTCTTATCATTCCTCCAGTTCATCTTTTCTCCATCCACAAATCGAGCCAAAACGATAAACAATTTATATGACCCAATCCAAACATCCTTCATATCTTGTTCTAGGGCCAAGGGATCACGTACATTCACGAAAGACACGAAACCAAAACGCTTACCTAATCTGTCAAACTTCCTGGCAATATACGTATTGTGAATCACCCCAAACCCTTTCGGTACTGCAACCAGATCCGATGAAGCACAACCCCCTGGCAGGTTAGAAACGAAGAACTTTGTTACCGCGACATCATTCTTCTTAGACGACTCTCCCTGTTCTTGCCGTGAACCTTTTCTTTGTGGAGCATCATACCATGTATCGAGTTTGTATTTCTCCTTGGCCGCCATGCAGACGATGATCAATCTACGAAAAAAGCCTTTCCGCCGCCTCCGAATTTGTCAGAGAGAATTAGGGTTTCTCATGAATTTGCATTGTTTGAGTCATATATGTTCAACGTATATATAAGCTATGCTTGATGTTCTTTGTTTACTTCTATTTGGGCGAGGGTAGATGTAAGATGCGTCTAGTTTGAGTTTTGAAGTTTGTTGAGTTATGGATAGATGTGTGATGCGTCTGCTCTAAATAAAAAGTTGGATTCTTTTCTCTTATGTTTCCCCCCATAATTTTTAAACGTTAATATCTTTTATATACGAGATTTTTTAAAGAAAAAAATTACACCAAATTAACGAGCGTTTTATTATCTTTCCAACGAGTCCATAGTGCTATATAAAAAACGGAGAAAAAAAACGACTATTTTTTGTGGAGTTTCGTATATACAGGAAAAAAACACAAAGTGTTCGGATAAATCATTAATCATGTATAGGCAAGTCACTAATTATATTCAAATCAGTAAATATTAATTCTATTTTCAACATGCGTTAGCATTGGAGTTATACATTATTTTAGGTTAGATACTAATATTAGAGTTATACATTGTTTAAGGTTAGGTGTTAACATTGGAGATATAGTAAATATGAATTCTATTTTCAACATGCGTTAGCATTGGAGTTATACATTGTTTTAGGTTAGATATTAATATTAGAGTTATACATTGTTTAAGGTTAGGTGTTAACATTGGAGATACATTTTTAATTGTTTTAGGTTAGGTGCTACCCGAAGCTTTCTTGCATGTAACTGTAAAGCAAATCATTCTATTTCATATGTAAAATTAGTATGTCATATTAGATTTTTCAACCCCGAACGTTCCCGGGGTATAATCTAGTGTTTTATGAAACGAAAGCCTAATCTATATATATAATAAAAGAAAGCAATTTTAATGACATGGCATTCTAGGAGACATTCTCTCTCTTGAATGTGCCATGTGTCATGCCATGTGGCAAAATAAAAAAAAAACAAATAATAATATAAAATCTAATCTACTAAAATTAAATTGAGTTATTTTAGGAAAAAAAAAATTTAAAAACAAATTTAAATTTTTCTATCTTATGTTTCCTCCTATAATTATTAAACGTTAATATCTTTTATATACGAGATTTTTTAAAGAAAAAAAATTACACCAAATTAACGAGCGTTTTATTATCTTTCCAACGAGTACCATAGTGCTATATAAAAAAACGGAGAAAAAATGACTATTTTTTGTGGGGTTCCGTTCATACAGGAAAAAAAACACAAAGTGTTCAGGTTATTCATTAATCATGTTTTTTTCTTTTAAACCATGTTCTTATTTACGATGTTGAAATTCAGCCCAATCGTCATGCTATCATTGGAATTTTACTCTTCTAAAGATACATAGGTATACTTCATCAAGAGAAGCTAGGAGAAAGAATTGCGCAACACTGCAACACATGGTGTCACATTATACCAATGTTTTTTTTATTTATTTAATTACAAGAGTAATAATTATTACTATTATTAGAATTGTTATATTTTTTAACCCCGGGATGCTCCCGGGATAAAAGCTATCATAATAGATTTCTCAACCCCGGGACGTTCCCAGGGTATAATCTAGTACTATCTAAATGTATACGATACTAGAGAAAACAAAGAGAAAGTAAGGAGTGCAATGAATATACAATAAATATAAGTGAAAATTACTTATAATCACTTATTTTAAACCGTAGTTACATATATACCCATCCTAAAACTTAAATTATATATATCCCCTCGTTAATAAAATAAAACCTAATGACTAACATGTCTTTCCTAATCTTGTAAGAAAGAAACTATGGCTCGATACTGATTCTCGTACTAATCTAGTATCCAGGTGTCGTCGTGGAGGATGATACAAAAGCTTATCAAATTATATATCTTCGTCATTGCTCCCGAGCAGAGTTCTTTTCGTATTACTTTGTCCTCTTTATATAGTTATAGTTTCCTACTTTCTAAATCGAATCAAAAATCTATTCGATCTAGAAATCATGAATTATCTCCTTAGTTGCACCCCCTGTTAAAAACTAAAAAAAGGCCTACGAACATGAACGGGAAGGATAAAAGGGAGTCGGTATGCTAATTCCTCATCTGCAAATCAGCCCTTCCTGTCAGTTATTTTCTCAACGAATTAGTAATTCTAGGAATGAAACCTTTCTATAATTCGAAAAAATAAAGCACAAGTCCAGGGCAATAAAATGTGAAAAAATATATATTTTTCATATTTCTAATATTAAACAAAAGGATTAGCGAATAAAAGTGCTAATGATACAACTAGGCCATAAATTGTTAAAGCTTCCATAAAAGCTAGACTAAGCAATAAAGTACCTCGTATTTTCGTTGTGGTTCGCGTCATACTACAGTAGCACAATCGGTAGGGATCAGTAATTATATATATATATATATATATATATATATATATATATTATAACAATTAAATTATTTGGTAGAAAACTTATGGACTTCCATTTAATTCAATAATGCATTATTCATTTACATCTATTTCATGACCAATTTAATATTCATATAAAAAAAATACTATTTTGCCCTCTTACTAACTTCATTAGAGCATTGTATCATATGCATTATATGTTGTAATTACTTAAATTTTGTTGGAATCCTTCACTCATGCTTTATAATATAGTATAAATATTATACTTGACCCTGCTCCGTTTTTAATGAAACTTAGGTCATATCGTAGAGAAAATTAAGCTCGTCTCAACAGTATATTTGAAATTTTGTAAAATGTTATATTCTAAAAAGTTATATAAGAAAAACGAGTGAAGCAGCTGAATTAATTATATTAATATAATAATTATATATCTTAAACCAATAAAATTTCAATATGGAATCTTATACTAACCTACGTAGAAATAGAAAGATATAGAAAGACTTTGCCTTCTTGTGTCCCACATCGAAACAACTCAAAGATTGAAATGAATGAAGTGTCCATGAGAAGTATAACCGCTGAACCGCTTCTATAAACAGGGAATACAATACATCAATGTATACCAAATTTTTAAGGGAACACTCTAATATAAAATGATCTCGAGCCTACGTATAATGTGATTCTTACAACCCTCGACTTTATTGCATGTGGACAACTCCTACGGTGCCATTTCTTGATCTAGAATACAAGGTAGGAAAGCTCCTAACCTTGGAGAGGTGTTGGGTTGGCCCTAAGGCCTTCCAAAAGACCTCAAGAACTCTACAAGAAGGGTGGAAATCAACCCCAAGATGGCACACAAAATGGTTGAGTTGAGCTTGCTATTTGTAGGCGGATCAGGGGGTGCACGATCGTGCACAAAGGTGAGCAGGACCTTGCAGTTGTCCACATACATTCTATTGCTGCAGTTGTCCCACATACATTCTATTGTCCCACATACATTCTATTGCTACAGGCCTTCTAAAAGACCTCAAGAACTCTACAAGAAGGTGGAAATCAACCCCAAGATGGCACACAAAATGGTTGAGTTGAGCTTGCTATTTGTAGGCGGATCAGGGGGTGCACGATCGTGCACAAAGGTGAGCAGGACCTTGCAGTTGTCCCACATACATTCTATTGCTGCAGGGAACAGTCTGTCTGTACTTGGAGCTGAGCACGCCCGTGCACTCGACCAGGTGATGTTTTCTTTTCCCCCAAGCTAGCTGTTTTGTCTTCTGGTGCGCAGGGCGTTGTACCAATGTGCGTGGCCGTGCTTGGTCGATCCCGGACTGAATTTATCATCATTTAAGCCTCGGGAAATTGTTTACACATCCTTGGAAGTTGGAACATGCTTCGGGTCTAGTATCTTCAGGAATCTCTAGTTTTAGCTGTTTTTACCCGGGAATTGCTTCTTTTTGGGTTGGAGCTCTAATTTCCTGGTAAACACAAATAGTAACGATTTTAATTATTTGTTTTAGCCCAATTACGTCCTATTATGAGACTATTTATGCATATTTAATATCTGTAATTGATGGCACATCAGTGATTTATGTAAAATCCTTTTGTTTGACTTAACCAGTTGCTACGCGTCGCTCTTCGTTAATTCATATTGTCGCTGCTCATCTTTATAAGTCAGTTTTTCATAGGTTGATGGAAGTAATTGATGAACTGTGGAGGATAAAATAGTCATTGCATAAGTTGTTTTTGGATAAAACAAATCAAAATGGGTGTATTTGATATTTTTAATCTTTAATAAGAGAATATATGTAATTAATGTTTTGGTCTGGGTATATACATAATTAATGGAAGTTTATAAGGGGATAGATGTAATTGCCCTAATCTAAGACTATACGGTGCAAGGGCGTGGAGGGGGGGGTGAGCCCTTCCACGCCACCCAAACCACCCCAGGTCCAAAGTGGAGACCGGCGTGGGGCTCTCTCAGTTAGCGATGTTCAGAAAATCTGAAATCCGGAATCCAATCCGAAACCAAAAAAAACCAAATCCGAATTCTTATTCGGATATTCAGATCGGATCTATTCGAATATCCACATAAGAATTGGATTCGGATCGGATTCGGATTTCAGATTTTAAAAAAATTTGGATTATTCGGGTTATTCGAATATCCAAATAACCTGAATAAGTATTAATAGTATTTATATATGGGGATCCAAACCCATGATTAATAATAAAAAAATTATCAAACCCATGATTAATATTTAAACATTTATAGCACAATAGCTTATATCCCCATGACTAAACCTGATTCAGTTCACAACTTGTATTTGTGTATAAGGTTTTTTATTTCAAATTATGATTGAGACTATGTTTGAAGTTAAAGCTTTGTATTTGAGTTACAAGACGATGTTTAAAGACAAGTTTCTATTTTCTGGTTTTGTATGTTTTAACTTTTAATATTAATTTCCATTTTCTGGTTTTAAAACAATGTTTGGAATAAATTGTTATTCGGTTTAAATTGGATTATTCGGATTTGTCCAAATTCGATCCGAATTGATTTTGGATCGGATAAGAAGATTTCCAATCCGGATCGGAGAGGTTACTAAAATTTTCAAATCCTAGTAACCCGTTATCCGATCCGATCCAATGAATAACCCTACCCTCGGTGGTAATCTCCACGGGCGTGGGGCAAGAGGCCATGATGATGTATCGGTGGTGATTGGACCTTTTAATCGGACCGTTTGTCAATGGTATGGCTAATTAAGTTTTTTCTTTTTAATTTACCATCTAGTTTCAAATTTTACCTATTTATAAACTCACCATTTTACCAACCGTTAACACAACCTTCAATATCTCACTGTTCCTCCACCTTTCTTTCAACCAAAATTCAACTAATTTTTATCTTTCAAATATATCAACCATGACATGTTGGATGGAAGAGGAGGAAATCGCACTCCACTAGGCTGAAGGCCGATTTGGACACACGTCCTGCGTGAACTCAAAGGCTTAGTTGGTGATTTTAGCCGTTTGATTGATTCACTCAACCAAAAGTTGGTAGATCTTTGCAACAAGTGTGAAAGATTCGAGGTTCACTACAGAACAACCTTGCAATCGATACCCACCGATATCCCCAAAGACGTGGCAATTGGAGTCACCCAAATCGAGTATCAATCTCAGTACGGTGGTCAATTTTTTGACATTTTTAGGTGACAAATGATGAGGCTGGCACTAAATTAGGTTCGTATGTTTAATTATGTTTACTTATGTTGTTTAGTTATTATATATTTTAGATTGAGTTAGATTTACTTTTATGTAATGTTATGTTTTTTTTTATTTACTTTGTTTTTTAATTTAAAACAAAAATGAAAAAAAACACACACACACACCCCACAACCGAGCTAATGTGGAGGCCACCCGGCCACCATCCACCACCACCCCCCACGGATTTTTGGTTTTGGAGGGGAATTCCACCTACGTTGTAGTGAATGTCACATGTCGATCCATGCCCCCCCCCCCCTCAAAAAGTCAAGAGAGTGACCGCACCATGCACTCTAAATACAAAGTTGTAGTGAAAATAATACCATTAAAAAGTTTTTATAACCACAATAAATAAATTTAGGGGTGTAAACGAGCCGAGCCGAGCCCGACTAGGCTCGAGCTCGGCTCATCATGCTTTTCTGAGGCTCGAGCTTGAGTTCGGCTCGGTTCGAGCCTACAATTCTAAGCTCGAGCTCGGCTCGAAATTAAAACCTAAGAGCTCGAGCTCGGCTCGTCTTGAGGTAATTTAAAAATAATTTTAAACGAACTAAAAGCTCGGCTCGAGCTCGCTCACCAATATTATTAATTAAAATTGAGACAAAATTGCATATATATATATATATATATATATATATATATATATATATAAAAACTAAAACATTTATTTGGGCTCGTTTAGGCTCGCGAGCCTAAACGAGCTTTGCATATAAGGCTCGAGCTCGGGCTCGATAACTAAACGGGTCACATTTCAGGCTCGAACTTGGGCTCGGGCTCGATAAGGCTCGGCTCGTTCGAGCTTTTTACCGAGCCAATCCCGAGTAGCTCTCGAGCCGCTACGTGTCATTTACACCCCTACTATTTGCGTCCCTATGTTATAGTGGTTTTAATTACTTGAATTCAAAGTCCAAAACTTTAACTACTTGAGTCCCTAGTTGGTAAATCTACAACCATTTGAGTCCAATTGACTAACTCCGTTAACCAAATCTGTTAAATGGTGTATGAAATGACAAAAGTGCCCCATAAATAAAACATATTTTCACCTACTATTTTATTATAAACATTTTTATACATAAATATGGTCTCTCTCCCTCTTCAAATATGATCTCTCCTCCCTTTTCCTCATCTCTCTCATCTAAACCTTCCCAACAACACCATCACTGCAGCACCACTATCTTACGCCTCCACCATAGCACCACTACTATACCCCCACCATCACACCTCCACCACTGCACCGCACCTCCGTACCAGAGCCACCACTGTCCCCTACGAATCTGACACTCCTTCAAACTCCCGCCCCTACCGAAGATTCTTTTGACACCAACGACTTTAGGGTTAGCCGTCTTGTAGCCACCGGGAGGGAGCCATGCTTCCTGCGACAGTTCTTCCTCCAAATCAACTGGAACTTGGTGGCTTATGTGACACCCGTCGAAGTCACAGGTCATGACCATACACTCACTTAAACGTATACATTGTGAGTGTATGCGTGAGTGTATAGGGTCAAGACCCGGCCCAAGACTAGTAAATCTCACTTAGTTTTATAACATATTCCATGGCTAGATTCATAAACATATGTTAGAGACATTAAAAACATGTGTTAACAAGCTTAACACAAGAGTTTTCTTGGAAACCTATGTTGTTTTTATACAAAATTGCCGAAAGGTATGTCCATATCCCACTCTAAATTTACATAACTGAGACATAGGTGTCACTTGGTATCAACGAGTAAGTCGAGGCACTTGTTTTACCACAAAACATAGTCACATTAACGGTAAAAATAAACATTTTCCAACACATACAGTGTGTGACACATATGGATGGTGGTACAGAAACACCTAGTCCATAGGTGTTCTAGTCGGGTGAACAAATGCATGGTGGATAGAACCAAACATAGACCTAAGTGGCCTTTAAATTGAATTTAGGGTTTCCCAGACGAGGCACACCGCATCAGATTTGATCCAGTTTAGCATTCAGACATCAGGTGAGTTTTACACGGCCTCTTTTTACAGTTTTTAGATTTTCTGGGGGAAAAACATGCGTACAGTTCCCAGTTACAATATAACTATTATGTGAACATTAGACATTAAGGTTCAGGATCCATTAAGCCCTCGTGTCATACATCATACCATAACCATTAGCTATGGACTTAGCCATGAAACACCGGAATAGATCTATTGGGTTGGCACCCCCACTCTTGGTCAGTCGCTCTGATCGGATGACAAATATCAAAAGAGTGCTAGTATTTCACATTTATTCATTGTCTTAAGTGTACAATGGGCGAGACACAACATGTCAAGGTTTGGTTATGGGCTCATGTCAGATCACATATTAATTATTGCCCTAGCTAGGCGGTAATTTAGTCGGTTTTGGATTACATGTCCATCATATAGAAAACCCGTGAACTCACCAACTTTATGTTGACCTATATTTTTACATGCATGTTTTTCAGCAAATTAGCATGGAGTATGGAACTTGTGAAGGTCGCATGCGAGCATTTATGGGATGCCACTTTTTAAACCATTGTTGTGTCATTTTAACCTAAACATTTTCATGCAATGGTTTTAATATGAACAATTTACGTTAAGTTTGTAAAACTTGGTTGTTTAATGGAAGTTCCCGTTTTATTTTAATTAATGCTCATGTGACCTTTGTGCTTGGAATCATTCGAAGTTGCACCTCGTGTTTCCGCCTTGGCGGGATGTGACAGCTTGATATGTTTTTGTTGAGGGAACCAATTCCAATATCCATTCCTGGGTTTTTTTGAATCCATATTTGTTTCCTTAACAGAGAAATAGCACGAATCAGTGCCATATGTCTAATTTTCCAAATGTGGGAGGAAGATTACGCACAAAATCTCCCCAGATTCTTCACTTGCCATATACAAAGGTGGAGGATTCACACTTGTATGAGGTAAACACAACCATTTTGATTTTAGGCATTTTTTATGTTATTTTTTTTAGTTGAATAGTGATTTAGGGTTTGGATTTTAGGCATTTTTGATGTTATTTTTTTAGTTGGTGGATTTGACGGTGATAAGGGGTAGAGAGATAACAGGTGTATGTGAGAGAGAGAGAGTGTGTGTGTAATTTGTGCGTGTATTATATTATATATAAAAGTTTTAGGGGCTGTTTGGTAGCCTCTTAATGGTCCATAACCTCTGAATGGTTAAGAGGTAACCTTAAGTCTGAATGGTTAAGAGGCAACCATTAAGATATTACCTCTTAACCATTCATACTTAAGATTACATATTAACCATTAAGCGACTATGAACCATTCAGATGTAGCCTCTTAATGACCATTCAGAGGCTACCAAACAGCCCCTTATTTTTGTATATAATAAAAAACATTTATGCATTAGTGAGTTGTTCTTATACCTTATGGATTATAGGGTTGTACCTAAGTGTAAGATGACTAAAATACCCTTATACTTAACCGACTTGGTTAACGGAGTTAGTCAATTGGACTCAAATGGTTGTAGATTTACCAACCAGGACTCAAGTAGTTAAAGTTTTGGACTTTGGATTCAAGTAGTTAAAACCACTATAACACAGGGACGCAAATAGTAATTCACTATAAGATTTATAACATTTTGATTATATTTTTAAATTTCCTATTATTATTATTATTTTTTTTTTTTTTTCATTTCAGTTTTATCATCCTAAACATCAGTTACGCTTGTTCAGTTTTTTCCTCTTCATAATCGAAGAAATCAAAAATGAGATCCATATCAATATATATCATTTAACCTAATTATCACTTTTATTTTATACATACCCCCATAAATCAAATCGTTCATCAAACAATTTACCACTTTTCGGATCGTATACAACACCAGCAAAATATTAAAAAATTTCTCATGTAAGTTATTCAAATCTTTGTTTTTTTTTCTTTATTAATTTCGTAATCGTTCAATGTAATATGCATGATTGTTTTGTTTATTTTAAATATGGATCATATTTACATATTATTTATCATCTTTGAATCGGTTATTATTGTATGATTCACGTACTTGATCTGTTTTTGCATGGGGGATATTTAGGGTTTCGTTTTTGTTATTTAACTTTATATATATTTTTTTTAAATGTAAATTACGCTTATTAATTTATATAAATGAGAGATAAAATGAATTAATTTTCTAGAATTTCTTTGATGTCGTAAATCTATTCTAATCTAATGTATAATGGATGAACGTATACAAATTACAAATGGTGGTCATGCATGACTCTTGAGTTAACTCGGTGAGTTGCATATTATTGTAAGTTCGAGCTTGAATTATTTATTTGTTAATTATGTATATGTATAATTAATATAATGTATATTATTTGGTTTTACATACATAAAACAATAGTTATATTCTAATTAAATTATGTAATAATTAGTATATATGATATTACATTGATATGAATAATTTTATAGCTATAGAAATAAGACGCTTCTTTAGGCTCCCCCAAGCTTGGTGTGTGAAGCTTGGGCTTAAGCTCGTTTATTAACTGAAACTCAGTGTATGAGGGTTGGTGTTGAGCTCTTCGAAAATCAACTTGGTTCGAGCTTTTAACAAATCAACCTCGAGTAGCTCACTCAGTGGCGGACCCAGAGGGGGTTCCGGGGTACCCAGGAACCGCCTCGATTTGAAAAAAATTGAAAGTATTAGAGGAAAAAGTTGAAAACATAGTGAAAGCCTACGAAAAGAACCCCCTGAAAATCATTGTTGGATTCGCCACTGAGCTCACTAGCGGCTCTGTTTACACACAACCGCCTAGTCTAGTTAAAATGTGTAGCTTTTGGAAGAATTTTTTTTGATGTGTAGGAAATTATGATATAAGGTTATCCCTTGAAAGAGATCAACTTAATGTGTTGACATTCAAACTCAATTGTTGACTTTTTTTTCTTTTCTTTACTTTGTTTTTTGTTTGTAAAAGAAGAGCTTTGCAGAATGAATCAACAGAACATATCAAAGGCACCTGAACAACTAGTGAAGCGTAAGCGCGGTCGTCCGCGCAAGGATGAAAGCGCAGCGAGAAACGTTAAACAACATACTCAACCACCTCTAGCTATGGCCGCACCACCAGCACCAGCGCCACAACCAGCAGCCACTATATTTCCTACTAGCAACAATGTGGCTAAGGTTGACCCTAGCATGGTGGGACACATTGTTACATGTGTGATTGATGGTATTTTCGACAACGGGTACCTCCTCTCGGCCTGTGTGGGCCCCAATAACACGGTCCTTCGTGGCATAGTGTTCCAACAAGGACATGTTGCTCCTATCACGCCTGCGAATGATGTGGCGCCACATGTTAAGATGTGCACAAGAGGTGAATTTCCAATACTGCCCTCGAATCCAGGAAACCCGATACAGATTTCTACTCCTGAACCAGCAGCATGTGCAAAGCAGCCTGTGCAGCCCATGGCGATGCAAAATTACCAAAACACCCCTGTTATGGTGACAGGAGGAAGTAGTACCTCTCTACAACAGGAAAGTTTAACATTGATTCAGCAAGACAATCTTATGCAGGTTTTTGAGGTTTCTAAACCGGTCGAAGGACCACAAGATTGTGATCAAAGGGCTAAAAACGAGAATGTAGTATCTGATCCAACGGCTGATAATTTCCCTGAAACAGATACCATTGTTAACAAGGCTACTGAGCTCGAACCAGTGATCAAAGAGCAGCCTGCAAAAGAGCCGGATGTCGAGAAGCCTGAGGTTATAACTCCTGTAGAACCCATTGTGGAAAATCAACCACCAGTGGCGAACGACGGGCTGCAGCAAGAAAGTCAAGCACAAACAGGTATGGAACACACCAAAAGTGACTGTTTGGACTTTGAAAGTAATCATATTATTGTTACAAAGTTTTTGTAAAATTTATTTTTGCAGGCGAAATGCGCAACATTGATGCAAATCAAGATCAGAATCAAGAAATAGGCGTGGATCTGTCTCTGAGCAATTTTCCTGAAATTTGAATTGACTGAGCAGCATCAAGAACATTCTTTTTTTTTTAATTCTTTGTTTTTACCAAATTTTGTTAATTGCTTTTGACGTTCTTACAATCGATTTACCTGCATGAATGTTGTTAGTATTTGTTTTTATGGAGTTTTTGGTATGTGCTCTTTTTTTTTTTTTTGCTAGATTTTCTTGATAATGAACCGAAAGTGTTGAAAGTTTACAACTATTAGCTCAGTTCGTTTTGGTTGATGAAAAATGGGCGAATTAGACGGGTTAGGTTGATACTTAAAACTAGGTGAACTTTAACGCTTGGTCAAAAAGGTTCGGGTCAGGGTCGTTTGCTAAGTCCCCCCCTCGGGTTTTATGAAAATCATTTTTTCAATAAAGCGATATAGGGTGTTTATAAATCTTTGAAACCGTTGGAAATGGTCACTCTGAAGCAAGTCAGCTGGTCAGATGGTTTGAGATTCATACGAAAAGATTCATATGGTTTTTGTTTGAAATTCACAATTTGGAACTAGGAACCGGTCATTACGTTTTTATGACCTTATTAAAATATTTAGTAATTAACATGTATAAAACTCATGACCAATAGTATTTTTGCTGGTTTGTTCTTCTTCAAACTGGTGCTAAAATCTTCTTCAAAACTGGTCAAGAACCGAACCATGAACATAGATGGCTCCTATTATCTATGGCCCATCGTATGTTTGTGTATTTTCAAAAGGCGACCCGTCAGTTTGTTTATAAGGGTTGATTCGGGTTATTTAAAGAATTATACAGGTGACTTGCATCAAAAAAGTTATGTTTAAATAGAAATGTGTCTATATTCAGGTACCCTGCATTATAAAGATGTATCCAAGCTCATGAGTTGCTTTATTAAATACTTTGATTATAATATCAATAACACAGTTTTTGTAATAATATTTTAAGTATGTAAAGAATAACTAGAAAAAGGATAAAAATCAATATCTAGAACAGGTTGAAAGTCATTGAGATGAATTCAACTGCATAAATCCATTTAAAAAGATTGATCTTTATATATAGTCTTGCAATCACATTTATAACACTAAAATATTTATAAATGTAAAATGGATAAATAAGTTTTTGCAGCTCAGTCCACGGGCGGATCCGGCCCGTTTGACCCTCACGAAAACGTTATCTGCTCTATGTGCCGAATTGAAAGACATAGTTTGGCAACTTACCATGCTCTCTGAAACTCTTTGACACCATTGTTGCAACAGGCAATGCAGCGATTATGTAAATGTACGGTTTTGCCCTTCCCTTGGCCCAAGTAGTTTACACTTCACACACGACAGGAACGGAACATTAGAAGTTCCTATTGCGCCCACCAAGGAGGTCCAGCCTCATAGAAATGGTCACCTTCATCCCATGAAATCTGACAAGCTTGCAGCGCAATAGCAAACTTAGGTTCCTTCCCATGTTTTGCAGCCCATTCTTCAGCAGCCAGTTCTCTATCTGCCTCACTTTCAAATTGCTTACTGCACTTCCCAAACGGGTTCAGCCCGGGACTCGCTAACTCTGCCATTACAGCTGGCATATACATCGAATCACCCACTATTGGTGCACCACACACTGCCAGTTGAGCTCGAATCTGTACCGCGCAAATTTGTAATAAATATACAGAAAAAAACATGACAGAATGATGGACAGGATATTTCATTCAGAAAGGAGGGGCGTAAAGGAGCCTTGCCTGAGCTCGGCTCAGGTTCAACTCGTTTATTATCTATTCAATATTTAATTACTTTATTTATATAGATATATAATTATTTATATATAGACTTCTACATTTTTATAAATTTAGACATATAACAAAATATAATTATTTACTGTTTTTATCATAAATTATATATGGTAAATAATTATCATGTAATGTGAATTTATAATGTAAAACAAAAATTATTATATGGGTATAAATACTAGGCTCATTTAGGCTCACTATGTAAAGCTTGGGCTCAAGCTCATTTAGGGGCAACTTGTTTCGAGCTTTTAGAGAGCCGGCCTCGAGTAGCTCACGAGCAACCTGGCTCTGCTCGTCTAGACTCCTAGAGAACTTTCGATGATTAAATAATTAGAAGTATAAGCATCAGAAGGCCCTAAAATGTATCATTACCTGGTGGGTACGACCGGTCAACAGGTTGACTTTGCACTCATATGCAAACTCTTTATCATGCCAATCAATATTCTTGATTCCATATTTCTCTTCAACTAAAGCGTCCGGCCAGGGAACTCTCCTGCATTCTAGGACCTCAAGTTGACACAAGTTCCATCCCTTGATGAAGTCTGCATGTTCAAAAGACAGGCGCACGTGTTTAGGTATGAAAAACTCACGACCCTCACTAATACCCTGCTAACAAATGGGACCAAGTAAATCGCGCCTCACGCTACGCAGGTGCCTTCAAGGATTTGAAAAAGTACCTTCAGATATAACTTTAGGGGACTTTCTAAACGGCCGCATGTAATGGGTCATGACTCCACATGGCACGGAAGCAGCAGCAAGTGCGAGATAAATCTTCTTCACTTGTTTCTCCTGATATAAATCGGTTACTTAAAGTGTAAACGCATTTAAAATCAAATATAACTCAGAGACAGTAATAGAGACTAGTACCCTGATCTTTCTATGAAAAACCGAACAGTAATCCTTAGTTCTAGCTAGCACAACACTGCAAAACAAATATTATGAAGTTCAGTAAGAAATAAAACGCTAAAAATGAGACGGTGAAAAAATTTGAACTTGCGATATTACCAGCCTTCGGTGCAATTATCAATCTGATGAGTTGTCCTTAATGGCGTGGTTAGTTCCAACGCACGGGTGGCGAAAGTTACACAAGTTTCTTCAATGTTGTCTGTAGTTCCACCTACCTAAGCAAAAGGGAAGTGAGTGACACAATAAAGAAACAAAAAACCCGCTTACCCAACCCGACTGTTTTTTTAGGCTTATGACTTATCATAAAAATAAGATCGAGGGGAAGAATGCTTCACATACTGATGTGCCAGCAGGCTTGTCGAGAACCACGTAGGACTCTGTCACAGCAATTATTCTGGATTTCCAGTCAATCTCATAGCATCTGGTGAAGAATTAGTGCATCAATATAATCAGAACTGTCAACAAGTAACATTGTCTAAATAGAGTCCCAATTTGCTTAGGAGTTTGTTCTATGGGTGCGAATTTTTAACACAACACAAACCTAACACAAAATTCTTGGCTTTGTGTTTAGTATAAACGGATTCGGGTCAGTTGCAGTCTATCCCACAAACAAGTTTAGCTAAACGAGTTGACCTGCCATATCTAACAGATGTCTTTTTATAAGTTTTCTAAAAACATGTGTTTTAATTTTTATGTCATAAACTAAAGTAATTTGTATTACATGCCAAATCTAAAAGAAAAAAGAGAAGTTAGCATAAGGTTTTTATAACTTAAACAGAATCAATTTATATACAAGATATAATATAAACATTAGTTAGACCTAATCATGAGTAATATAAACTTGTTTGTATATTATGCAGTACCTTGGAAATCGTTTTGGACGTACATGCACCCTCACATACGTCCCTGCTTCAACCAACTGATCAGGTTGAGTAACCCTGAATGTATTTTGTGCCTCTCTTACGGTTTTTCCTTTAATTGAAAGTCGCTTTCTTAGGACTGATGGTTTAGTAAATTCTTTATACAGCTTGATCTCGTCCGAGGTAGCAGTTAAAGGAGGCTTTGGGCATACAAGTGCATAGTGCACTGCTCCAAAATGAATAAGATCTGTAACATACCTTCAAATTTCAACCATATTAATCAACATAATTGACCAGTGCATTTTTTATACAATATGTGCCATTGGTTCGTCCATATAATAGGCGCTTTAACAAGTATATAGGGGATATACTTAACAATGCTATGCAAGGTAACAGAACATATCAACTCACAACGGTGGAAGATCCAAAGCTTTGGCAATGAAGTCAAGAATAGGTCCTTCTTCTCTAACAACTAAGTGTTCAATGTTCCTTGGTAGAGTATTCTCGGAAGGGCATGGAAGCAGGCGACCGTATTCCTCATGCCTGAAGAAAACATATGTCAATTACCAGTTAATAGGAACAAAAACACAATTTTTAACAGAAAAGTAACAGATTGTGAGAAAACAAAAACATAATTTAGAAACTAATAGAAACACAAATTTACAGTACAATTACAGACTGTGAGAAAATAGAAACATATTTTTGAGTCTAATAAAAACACAATTTAATTGTATATTTGAACTTGTGGGCTATTGTGTTTAAAACTTTGATAAATGCTCAACTTGTTTAAAATTTTAAAACCCAAAGTGAGTAAAAGCTTAGAAGTAATCTGGGTTTTAAAAAGTGTGCCTGAGGCGTGCCTAGGAGCATCAAGGCGCAGCCTAGGGTTCCTCAGGCCTTTGCGCCTACCATTTTCCCAGAAGTGCAAAAAAAGCGCAGATTTTGACTTTTTTTCTCGTCGCTTTTGGCCCTGAGGCGCGCGCCTCACGTACTCCATGTATTTTCATGCATAAAAATGTTGTACGGTGATTTTGGCTTGTACATATGGGTAATCAGATAAAAACCTTATTAATAGCTATATTTTGGGTAAATGAAGCTAAAACCTATGGGATATATATGAGATATATAAAAAAATTTATATAATTAGTGCGCGCTTCGGGTATGAAAAACCCACGCTTTTTGCGCTTCGCGTGATGCGCTTAGACCTCGGCACTTTTGTGCGCCTAGCGCTTTTTAAAACCAAGGAACCAATAAAAATAAGCCCAACCTTGAAGTTGAAACTTAATTAAAAACTATTGTGCGCCTAGGGTGTGGGCTTGTGGAGGAGCGAGAAATAAACAAAAGGGACTTGACGATCTCATGATCGACGCATCACGCAAGCAACAACCACCAGCACAACATCAACATCGACATACCAACACATCAACTGGCTGGAATTGAGGTATATTTTTATATATTATTTTTGTTTAATTTGTCAAACTTGTTATGTATCTTGATTTTGATTCCTATAGACCTTTAGGTTTTAGTTTACACATGTTGAGTAAGATTTAAGACTTGAGAATTTAAGTGTTAGCCTTTAAGCTCGGCTAGGGTTACGTATTTATCCAAAACGACATATGTCCCAAGATAGACTTAAGGGGCTGTTTGGTTGATTAAATGCTGAATGGTTAAGCTATGCACCAAGTCTGAATGGTTCAGCTCTTAACCATCCTATTCAGAGCCTTTTTTAGGTTGAAACAAACAGTCTGAATGCTGAACTATTCGAAGCTGAATGGTTCACAGCCTCATTAAGAGGCTACGAAACATGCTCTTAATGGATTAGCTATGGTATCTCTTAAAAACGACATATTAGAGATGATGCATTGTGAAAACTATGATCGAGAGCTTTGCTTCCAAAATCACTAGGAGAGCCGCACGATCCTCCTAAGTTGGTAAAACTTCAGATTATTTTGATACAATACTTTTGTTTTGATGATTGTTATAATAATTATTGCCCGTATTGTGGTTTTTCATATATTATTATTACTATTATTATTATTATTCATTTATTCGGTTTAAATTATACAGGGCCGATTTATTTGTACTCGCCTCATGCCCAAAATATTTCGATAATTCTCGGAGACTGCACTGATATTGAGTCTAAGACTAGTGGGTGTGGAGAGGGGTGGCATTTTCATGATGGGCCGCCACGTAGACGCCACGTAGGAGTGGGAGGAGAGGCATCTTGATGATGGGTCTCCAAGGGGGTGGTGTGCACTATGATGACGGGCCTCCTCATTGGTCAGAATTATTAAAAATAATAAAAAAATCAATTAAAAAACAAATGAGTGGCACGGCTTGAACGGCAACCAAATGCCGTTGGTGCCGCCCCTGGGGGTGGTGTAGAGAGGCCCGGCAAGTGGATGCCACCCCTATGCCGCCCCCCATACCCATTAGTCTAATAGAAAAAACATAATTTAGCAGTACAATATGAACCGGTCAGGTTAATATTATAACGTAGGAATCAGAAGGAAGATGTTAATATGTTGTTATTACCGTACAGAATTAAGGGTAGAAACAGTTTGAGAAGCGGCAGGATAGGATGGGACAGCTGTCGTTATGTGATTGGTGGAGACGGTTAAAGCTCGTTTTAGTAATATAGGGTTGATAATAATGTTTCGGAGTTTGGGAAGCCAATGAAGTGATGAAGCCATTAGTAGTTAGTACTACTGAAGGAGTGTATGCAAGGTAAGGTAGTTGAAGAGTGTAGAGAGAGAGAGATGCGGAAGAGGTGATTTGAATCTTTTTTTTTTCTCATTCAGTGATTTTATTTTTGCTTTTTTGCTATTATCTACGTTACTAGTAGGTAAACCGTCCGTTAGGGGCGGAGTTAGTATAGGAGGAGGGGTTGCTTCCGCTACCCCTCAATTTTTCCGGCGTAGTGGAAAATTTGCGTATTTTTAACGTTTTTCGTATTACGTTACCCCGAAATACCACTAAATGTTACCCCTAAAATTTTGGTCTAGATCCGCCACTGCCGTCCGTTGCGACGGAGTCGACAATATGTAGCAGGAAAAATAATGTGGATAAGACAATCAGGTGGTCAGTGAAGTGAGAATGTCATGAGATGTTGTCGTAAAACCTACATGTCATTTATATTTATGTACACAACCTCGTAAATAACTTTTAGTCAAAGACATAGTTGATGTATGAGGATTTTGTTATCATAATCAATGTTTTTAAAACCGGACCGGAGATCAAACCGGTCGTCTTACTGGTCCACTGGTACCGGATTTTAAAACCGGATAACATTATATATATTATTTAACATAGATGACTTAATATTAAAAAGTATAAGAGACTATTCAATAGCTATAATCAAGAATATAACAATTAAAAATCAAATAAACTGACACATGCTATATAAAAATAGTTGGAGACAGCTCGAGTGCATTTTATTTTCCAAACTTCAAACTAAAATCGATTTCTTTTCTTTTTATCTTCTCCATAAAACTCTCTTGTCCTCTCCATTATACTCTCTTCAAGTCTGCAACATAAAACTCTACACCACTACATATTCTTTTCCAGTTTTCCCTTCACCTTCCGTTACTAGTGAACGACGTTTTGTTGCCTGCAAATTGAAGGGCAATGAACGAGGTTGGAGTCTTAAGGTGGAGGCTGCGAGAGTTAACGTTTGATGTTTCCCTGGTCCGGCCATATATCTTACCAGTTTTCCCAGTCCAACCTCCAGTCTGCCGGCCCATTTACCAGTCCATTGCAGGGGCGATCCTATCCATCAACCCGGACCAGATGAGGGGTCGTTTCCCAGTCCGACCGGCCGGTCCGGGTCTGAAAACACTGATCATAATCAAATTTCATGATAATTTTTAATTAAATCTAATGTGGATCGACAATAAGGGGGGATTTTGCTATCATAATCAAATAAAAAAAATCTTTAAATTCTTGAAATTTCTAAATTTTCAAAAACTTTGCTTTTTACAAAATATCTAAGATTTCTACAACTTATGTTTGTCCATATGATAAAAAGAACTAAAATTTACATGGTAATGAACATATTATAGCTGCCACTAAAATTTTCTCTATATGATAGACATTAGACAACTAAGTCCCATGGCTTGGTCTTAAAAGATCAAGTAATTGAAGATTATCCTCTTCTTCACCTGCTCTCCACTGTTCCATGACATCTACAAGTGAAGACAAATGTTAGAAATTATACATTGCTTTAACATCTAACAAAGTTAAATCTTTTAGACCCAAATGAAATCAGATGCAACTCTTTTTTTTTGCACCTAGAAAACAATCGCAATTGCCGACGAGTTTTTGTGGTGGCATACAACGAGATTTGATGGTCCAGAGGTTTGGTACAACTTTGGTTTGGATGTAAGCTATGAATGTTTTTAGGATTTGATAGTCCATGTGAGGTGGCTGTGGAAACACCATGGGACAACGGATGATGGAACTCAGAGGGAGTCGAACAACGATCTATAATTTGTTTTTCCTCCCCTTGCTTGACCTCACACTTTATAGGTTAAAAAAAACCAACTAACTAAGGCCAATTATGTGTCGGTACATGAAGGTTGTAGTATTCATTTATTTGGCTTTTGGTTTTACGAAGTCAATAAGTTTTAACCACATAATTATTTAGTCTGTAACTCATATATGTTTAATTATATAATGATATCCACTTTCTACTCTTCTTAAATTCGTTCGGATTACATTTCGGATTACATTTATAGAATTTAATGAAAATTATATATGTATACAATTTCTTAACATAATACTATTCAATGTATAAAACTTGTATTTTATTTCAATTCATATTTGTTTTCATACAAATTTATGAGAACAACTTCAAGATTAATGTTATATCAGTTTAGTAGGGCTGGCAAATCGTGTCTCTAACAGGTTAACAGGTCTCTGACGCGCGCGAACAAATCAAGTTCTAACATGAACACGACTCGTTTAACTCATTTATATCTCATGTTTATAACACAGTTTTATGTTTTATGTACCAAAAAAGGGAAATGAAAGATTTTTGCCTCTTAATTCTAAGTATTAAAAAAAGTCAAAAAATCAAATAGTGTACTTTTCAGTCAAACAGGTCTTATCGTGTCTTAACAGGTTACCCATTGTCAGCCCTACAGTTTAGAAACTGTTGAGTTCTTATTAACATTATTGATGAGTGTTTATTATCATTATTACCTAACTTAACCCTAAATGATGTTCTTTTTATGCAACAGTTAGCTTTATGGATGATCATTTGATTTTGTTGTGGTTCGCGTCACACTACTGTAGCACAATCGGTAATGATCGGTTATTATTATTATTATTATTATTATTATTATTATTATTAAATTATTTGGTAGAAAGGTTAAAGACTTTCCTCTAATTTAATACATGCATTAATCATTTAAATCTGTTTCATGAACAATTTAATATTCATGTAAAAATACCGTTTTACCCCTTTACTAACTTCATAAAATTGTATCATAAGCATTATAAGTTGTGATTACTTAAATTTTATTGGTATCATTCCCAAATGTTTTATAATATAGTATAGATATAGATATAGATACTAACATTTAGCAGTCAGTGAAGCATGCTGTACAATTTATAATAGCACCAGGATACCTCCACGTTGCATGTGCCAGTTAATACGTGTCACACGCTCCCAGCCTTCGCCATTAAATCAATACATTGTATATTCACCCTTCTGCTCATCTCTCTCTTGAGTCTATTCTGATCTCTTCCATAAAAATCTCTGTTTGTGATGAGTCCCAAAATTAGCAGGTTTTATATACATGTTTTCACCTAATTATCACCCAAAATCAGGCTTTTATCTTGGTATTGTCACGGTTTGTATCCTTTTGATGATAATTGCAGGTATTGAAGGTGAAAAGTGTAAAGAAGTGAAAACCGGCTTAAAAGACAAGTATTTGAAAACTTTTTGCAAAGATCCCAAATGAAGCACGGCCCCGCTCAGGACTATGCACGACCGTGCTCCTGTTCCAGGTCAACTAGTCAACATTTCCAAGTCAACAGGAGTCATATCTGAGACGTTTTGAAGTGCACGGGCGTGCCCCACTCAGTGGCACGGGCGTGCTTTAATGCAGCGTGTTCTCGAAGGCTCAAACCGACCAAGACTGACAAGACGGTTACAAAACTGAAGAAGCACGGGCGTGCCACCCTATTGAGCACGGGCATGCCAGCCCTAGTACAGACACATCTGCACAAAAGGACTCTACAACAGTACGCGTTGTCGTGCATGGGCGTGCCAGAACGTCGTCAAGGACGTGCTTGAGCTGATTTGCCTATAAATAGAGTCCTCCACTCCACATTTTGGGCATCCCATTTCACCCGAGTTTTACTCACACTTCAACCACCTTAAGGGTCTTGCAAGTGACCTTTGGAGCCTGGGATCACTCCATAAATACATGTTGATTGAGAGTTGAGAGAGAGATCGCTAAAACTCATCCAAAACACCTTCTTTAATCCACCTACACTCACAATTATGTGTTCTTCATACACCAAAAATAGTGTGCAAGCTGTACAACCAATGTTTGGCTAGATTAAGTAAGTGTTGCTAGGGTGAAGACTTATCTTGGTATGGATTATATAGTTTTTGTTTGTTAAGTGGTGTTGTGTTCTTGTTCAATTCTTTTCACTTAAACTTTGTTTGATGAATTAATTAATTAGTCTTCGGTCTTGTGGGTGTCTTGGTAGGAAGTGGGAGGACTCATGAGTGTACCCATGATGTGTAACAACCCATGCACTTGTGAGCTAACCTAATCCCATGAGTAGTGATTGGCCCATTTGTGGGTAGAAATACACACACTTAGTGGCTTAATCCTCTACTACCAAGATCTCACTTAGGGTCGGTACGGTCTTTATACTTGGTCCTAGTGATAAGCCAAGACTTAATCTTGCGACTTAGCTTCATGGTCTATGTGATAGCTTTGGCGCAGGTTAAGAATTGGTGAACCCGTGTTGAAAGAAAACGATATGTATTTTCTTTCATATTATACTGCCGCACAATTAATGAAAGATCATTCACTTTTTAAAAAAGGTTAATTAGTTCAAGTAAAAGATGCACGTGTGCCGGTTGGTCACGACTCTCTTATGATATCAAGTGGTTTCTTGTTCGGCCATGCTCCGGCCACCGACAAGTTGTCTATAAAAGTCTTAAGTGTCTAGATGTCTTTATTGCAATATTGAGAGGTGAATCATTCAGATTCTCTGCCTATATGTTGGTTTTAGTTTCTAAAGTAATTATCGTTTACTTTATAAATTTAAAACTTGTTAAAAAAGATTTAGTAAAAATCAGTCGTTTTCCCCAAACCAATGTTTTGGAGTTGACACATCAAGTTTTTAGCACCGGGAAAATTGACATCTTTCTAAATTACTAAAACCATACGCATCAATTGTACATACATGTTCTGATAATGTGTGTGTGCGTATATATATATATATATATATATATATATATATATATATATATAGGCGAAAGTGAATATGGGGCTGTTAGGCATCTAAGTTGTATGCGAAACAACTCAAAACTACGTAGTTTTGAGTAAATCTAATTAATAAATTAATTTTTGTTACAAAACCAACCCAATCATCATGTCTTTTCTTCTTTCGTCTTGTTATCCATCAATTGCCAATTTTTATTAAAATTCTAAAAGTGATTGAATTATGCATCATGTTCATGAACTTAAGCCTCTGTTCATGAAGTCAATCGAATTAAGCCTCTGTTCTCAAACCTAGACTAAGCATCACTAGGATTAAATGGAATTCAATAAATCAGTAAGAGATTAGTATGAATCCGATCATAAACCATTCGTTAAATCTTTTTATTCTTTCTACTTTCAAGTAGTCATCCAATTTTTTTGTTATATGTTTCAGTTATTCAATTATGTCTTTTCCCCTCTTGCTTCCTAACAACTCAACAAGAATTGAATGTTCTGGTTTCTTTTCTAGGGATGTAGATAACTTTGAAAGTGCTATGCTATATAAAATAATAGATTAATATTTTGTGAATTTCAAGAATGTATATTTTGGATGCATAATAGATTAGTATCGATGGATAACAAGAAGAAAGAAGAAAAGATGTGATGATGATCGAGTTGGTTTTGTACCCAAGTTAATTTCTTAATTAGATTTAATCATAACTACGTAGTTTTGAGTGGTTTCGCATGCAACTTAGATGCCTAACAGCCCCATATTCACTTTTCCCATATATATATATAGGTTTAGGTTCCTGTACAAAAGACATTTTTCGTACAAAGTGTGAGAAGTCTATGTAATCATTGTGTTTTAAATTTTGGCTATGATGTTTTCGATTTCTTTTGCATTGTATTGTATAGAAAAACACCAAAGGTAACAATTTAAAACACAATCAGATGTATTTTAGACATGAAATTTAAAACACATTGATTACTTTCTTCGAATGGTATTTTAGATTGCATGTCTAGAAGACATTAATTAGTGTTTTAAATTGTTAAGTTTTGTGTTCTTCTATATAATGCCATGCATAAAGAATATAAAACATCATGTCTAAAATTTAAAACACAATGCATATATAGACTTCTCACACTTTGTACGAAAAATGCCCTTTGTACAGGAAACTCACCCTATATATGCAAATGTGTAGAGATTATTGCACATACATATATAGAAAGGAAGACTATGAGTAAGAACAGGTTTTTCTAATGTACATACGTATGTATACGTGTTTCAATTTAAAAAATAAGTATTACACATATATGTTTGACAATATACACAAATGTATAATCTAAAATTGATAATATACACATACATATAAATGCAAATATATATATATATATATATATATATATATATATATATGTCCTTGCAGATATCAGTGCGATTTAACAAAAAAATCGGCTTAGAGATATAAGGGGTAAAGAATGGTTCTCATAGTTCTCAACTAGCCTAGTGTTCTCATTGAATCCTCTATATGTGTGTGTGGTTCAATCGAAAACTTAAAAAAATAGCACTGCGGAACCATGCTTTAACATATTGAATATCTCATAAAAAATGAATGTAACATGTAAAAAAAACAAATTTTCAAATTTTTTACGGGTGTTTTTCCATAAAAGATGTTTAGAAATTGTTCTAATAAAAAATCATTTTTGTAACAAACATTTTTTTACCTTTTTTAACTGATTTTAAGCATTTTTTTTATTTTTTTTAGTTTTTGCTACTTTTATTTAAAAGCCTTCTACTTGTATTTATTTGTAAAAATCTCTGAAATTGTTTTCAAAAAAAATAACTTTTACATGTAAATGAATTTTTATGACATATTTAACATGTTGAATAAATGGTTCTTCGGTTCTCCACTTTTTTTATTCCCTACTAAACCCACGACTATATACCCTATATATATAGGCAAATACTAAAATGGAAATCCACCATTGTTATTGAGAAAACCCTATGTAAAACTAGTTTTTTTTATTGAAAAGAATAGGACATTAATATACACACATTTTTGAGTGTTTACTATTAAACACATGTTACATGTTTATTTTATTTATTTAAAAAAAAACCACTTGGCGTCTTTTGATTTATTTATTTTTAATTTTTTTTTTGCTTAAAACACTTAAAAAAATGTGTATATTAATGCCTATCTTTTTTTATATATAAAAAAACAAGTTTGTTACATAGAGTTTTCTAAAAAAGAGTGGGTTTTCATTTTAGTATTTAGAAAAATAAATACTTGTTTAAGTTAAGAATAATCTTATTCAATAGGCCAATCGGTACACTATAATGCTCCATGACGTTAAACTGATGTGGCACGTGCTTACGGGTGTAACACCAAGCCCATTTGCGTTAACTTAAAACTCCACCACAAATTCATACATTTATTTAATATTTATTTTTAAATTAAATTAAGGGGGTTAAGGAGGGTTAAACAATTTTCATGGTATGAGATGGAGTGAACGGGGTAAAGTCGATGATGTAAAAAGGGTAATTAAGTTGATTATGTGTCGTCTAATAGTAGTGAATCACATTCAGATCGCTATTTTATGTGAAAATGTTTACATGTTTGTGTGTGTGTCGCTTGTGTGTGCGTCGTGTGAATAGACTAGATTTAGTCGTGTATTAAACTAGCGTGTGAGCATGAGACAAATACGTATGTTACTTACATTTGTGTTTGAAGAAATGCATGACAGATATGTTTCAATGTGAGAAATGTATATGTATGTTCATATGTAGATAGAACATACATATGTATGAGTTAAGTGTTCATTGTATTCGGTCACATGTTGCTGTGAGGAGAGCCTGTGACCTGTGACCTTCATTGATGCATGTATGAAAGAAATCTATGCTGACTTTACATCTAGTCGATTTATACTATCATATGAACACTCGTCTTGATGATTCAATCACCATTGAAGTTAGATTTCATTTGAAACAACGTTTTAACAGAAACTCTAAATCGCACTTTGTCTTTTCATCCATCCATTTATGATTGATTACTATAATATTTTGTCTGGTGACGTTATTATTTGGCCTACACTATAAATTAGATTTTGTAAGGAATGGCCTCAGTTAATACGAACATGTTTTGTGCGCATTGGCTGTGAATAAGAAGAGAATTCCACAGTTAAGCTTGCTCAAGCGGGAGTGGAACCAGCATATGTGACCTCATGTGAAGCATTCACGCATGCAACTAAAGCAATTTTGGGAGCTCCTTATGGACAACGCGAACACATATTGATTATATAAGAGGTCTACTAATTTTATAAGAGTCAGTCTTGTGTCATTCATAATGGAATGGCAATCATTATCGAGCATATAAGTCCCCGCAGTCGTTTAGGAGGACTCTGAATTAGGTAAATCTCACATCCATTATTCGGAAGGTTGGTAAACATCATTGGGGATGAAGAGTGCATAAGGGGTTGATGTGTGATTTTGAGAGAACCCTTAAGAACTCTATATAATTTTGTGCGTATTTGCCCTTTAATTTCTATAATTAAAGAACTATAACATATAAGACATATATGTTAGCAAAAAAAATGGAGTTCTCATGAATTTTGTCAACTCAACCCTGGTTCTCAACGGATCTAACCCTTCTGTACGTACGTACATACATACATACATACATACATACATACATACATATATACATACATACATACATACATGCATGATTAATTTGAAAAATTGATCGTTATAAGAATATTTACTTATATTTAAGTAGGCATTTTCGTTGTTAGAAATGGATTATCAACTTAAAAGTTTCAATATATGTAAACCATTTTCATAAGCAAATCTACATCACTTACATATATGTAAATGTTATCAAACATACCTGGACCAAGGCAAAGCCCAACCCAGATCATTGCCGGGCATAAGCCAGTAGATGAAACACAATAAGAGCATGATGAATGTTTCTGATCTTCAAACTTTCATATTGTTCTGTTTTCAGTATTGATTCACGTAGCTTTAATTTGTGATCCTTTCTTAATATCGATAAATCCAATCGCTCATTGTTTAACCGGTTAGTAATCAACAGTAATAAATTGATTTTCATATTTACGTACAAATTGGATACATGAGAAAGGCATAAGAAAGACAAGAAAGTATTAAATTAACCAGAGACAAAAATATTTATAGATTATCATTATAGATAATACACTGTTTATTTAATTTACAATTTGTAAGATGAAGAAAAATGATTTGAGTTCACATAGTTAGATGCAAAAGTTAAAAGAAAAATGTTTACAATTAGCTAGAGTGTCAAATTATGAGTGAAGAGTGTGTAGATATTTACTAATTATATATATGCAATTTCAACATGTTTAAATTGTTTTACACCCAAGATTTGGTCCCTGTCAGACCCATATGCATGATCACTATATATGTAAATATCTCAACTTCTATTTTAGATATTTAGGATGTAAGACAAACGCTAGTCACAGTTTTCTCTTTGTGGGTCTCTTCAATTCATTTATTGGTTCTATTACTTAAAATGTCTATATTGACAAGGGTCACTATCAATTTGTGATGGGAGAAAGAGTATCTATGATATTTACATGGAGTCACCAACAATGAATGGTCAATAACCCACAAGATTCGTGTCACACACTCCATTTAAGTTATATATATATCCATGTTTAACTTAAATATCCTTTTTTTATATGTGCCTCAACACTCTCACAAAAATATCAACTAGCGACTCCAATAGTCCAATGGCAACTCAAAACACGTTGTCAGCAATTGCTCACAAGCCTGTTCAACACTTTTTTATAAATCATGCTCAGCTTCATACAACTTTAGTACGTGATCATAGACTGAAATGGCGTTCAAGGCCTTTAAAAGCTAATGAATCCCTCTGCAGGTGCACTAGTAGAGGTCTGCTACAGGTATATATCTTTTTTCGTCCTAATGGAAATTTATGATGTTGGAGTTAATATTAATAATAAGGGCAAATAAAAAATCATGCATACTTTCTATTTTTTTTTTCTCGTAAAAGTCTTTCAAAACATACAATAAAAATAGATGATCGTGTTGTGTAACTCAAAATAAAATTAAAAAAAATTATACAATGGTCTGTGAAACTTAAAGTATTAAAAAATTAGAAGAAAATTTTTTATCAAAATTAGAAGAAAATGTTTTTATCACTACGATAATGTATTTTGTTAAATATTTTTTTTCATCATTTCATTTACTAAAATATAAGGGGGACGGGGCGCCATCTGAATTGGTCACAGGTACTCCACTACTAATACCACCGCCACCTATGCTGGCAGTGGTGTCGTGAACCAAATTCTTGTTCTAGTTACCGTGATTTTCTCCCTCTCTCTCTTTCTCTCTCTCTCTCTCTCTCATTGATTGTGGGTAAATAATCAGTGAAGTGTTGCCTCCAAAAAAATGTTTCAGTGAAGGAAATCAGTGAAGTGATGTGGCAGTGTAGGATTGGTTGAAATCAGTGAAGTTGAAAAAACTCACGGGTAGTGCCCCGTCCCCCCTAAGAGCATTTACAGCCCGTCCATCAAATTATGTGAGGGTTCCCTCAAATTATATAGGATGGGTGTGAGTGGTTTGATTATGAGTGGAGGAAAGAGAAGATATTTGGTGAAAGCACTATTCACCCCTGTATTTGAAAAGCTACTCTTCACCCATATATATATATATTAATATTTTTGTAAGTGGTTGTGAGTAAGTAGAGAGAAAATATAATGATAAAAGTATGAAAAAATATTACTATTTTAATTAGGAGAGAGAAGATTAAAGGTGGAATAGTGATTTTTACTGTAATTTCAAAAACTTTAACAAGAAAAAAAAAACAGAAAGTATGTTAGTTTTTTTGTGTTCAACAAATCTAGATGGTATTGCTTGCAAACCATCAAGATGAACCAACCTTTGGCATTCAATCATTTTTTTTTAAATTTCTCTATTTTTATGTTTTAAACTGTTTTCATATCCACATTGCAGTATAATCTCGAAAACACAGTTGTAAAGCATGCCAAATTGATAGAACTTGTTCCTGAAGACACAGTTGTAAAGCATGCAAAATTGGTAGAAGTTGTTCGAGAGATGACCACCAATGGTATTGAGGATGTCAATTTTAAAAATATGTTGATGGTGGATGCTCTTGAACGGCTAGGACTTGATTATCTCTATGAAGATGAGATCAATCTAATTCTTCAACAGTGTTACCTTCAATTTGTTACCAAAGACTTCATTGAACATCGAAATCTCTATGAAGTCTCCCTGTGTTTTCGAATCTTAAGGCAGAGAGGCTTTCGCATATCCGCAGGTTTCTTGGAACTTTTACTTAATGGTGTTAAATGGGTCGTGTTCGCGGGTTGGGGGTCCGACCTGACCCGAACACGAAAATTTTACACGAACCCAAACCGATAATCGTGTTAGATGTATGAACCTGTACACGCACGAATATTCGCAGATTGACCTCAACACGACCCGTATAACACAAACTGTTTTATTTTTTGTTTTTTATAATTTCGCATATTACTATTTTTAGTGCAATTTTACAACAAATAATACAAATGTATATAGAACAGCTATATTTAATTTATAAAATCTTATGTGAATTCCTATACAACCAATTTGATAGAGACATAAAACACATTTTGAATAAAGTAAAATAAAATATAAATGGATAAAAGTGGTCAACCCACCAACCTACTGGGTTGACACGAACCCGACACATTTAGTTAAATAGATTAGCGGGTTCAACCTGAAACTGATCCGAACTCCCTTACCACACATGTGCAATCCATGTCGTGTTTTCATGTTTGTCCAAAATTCACACCCCTACTCTTACTCCTTTTGGTTTTCTTTTATTCTCATCTCTATCTCTTTTATTATAGTCAATAACATAAGTACATGTTTCATTGTCACAGATGTTTTCGAGTTATTTAAGGGAAAGAATGGTAACTTCGTTGAAAATCTTAAATATGACATTAGAGGTTTGATGGAACTATATGAAGCTTCACATTTATGTATACATGGAGAAAACATACTCGATGAAGCTGCAACTTTTAGCAGCCAAATGCTCCAAAAAACATTCGGTTTTCTTGATGATAAAGATGCAATAAGAGTTAGATATACACTTGAAAATCCTCACCGAAGAAACTTTACTAGTTTCAGTTTACTTAACTCGCCCAAAGAGTTTGACGCCCCAATCTTGAAAGAATTAGCGATACTGGAACGCACGATGGTTCAGTCCACACGCAGGATGGAAATCAATGAAATCCTAAGGTGAGATTCATAATACTTGATTTAAATAACTAGAGCAATGTACTAACTCTTCTTTTTGTATAGGTGGTGGAAGCAACTAGGGTTGGGGCAAGACTTAAAACTTGCAAGGAACCAACCTTTAAAGTGGTATATTGTGCCTATGGTTTCCTTAGAAAATCCCACCTTGTCAGAACAGAGAATCGATTTAACAAAAATTGTTACTCTCATTTATATTATAGATGATGTTTTTGATATCTACGGGACCATCAATGAACTTACTCTACTTACAGAAGCCGTCAACAGGTACACAACAATAAAGCTCGTTAGATAACTTGTACCATTTTCATGTTTTACTTAGAGTGCGTCTTCCTTCCAATATATTCAATTATTAAAATATATATTTGCAGGTGGGATATCAACATTGTAGAGCAACTTCCATACTATGTCAAGTCATCATTCAAAGCTGTATATGACACTACAAATGAAATTGCATTCAGAATTTATGAGAAGCATGGATTTAACCCCATTAAACACTTACAAAAGTCGGTAAGATATATTGGGCCTTGTTAACTTCAGATTTAACTCATTTACAAAGTTACAGGTGAAGTATTCACAAGAACTAAAACGGTAAAAAAAAATATTAAATATAAAGCTAACAAAACAATAACAATGACATAACATCAATAATTGTCCTCATATTCAAACTATAGATCACATAATTATTAACATACAAACTTAATAAAACATCAAACAATAATAACAATAATTTATAATAAACTTTGGATAACAAAAGGAATATAAAATCATTACAGATAGTTAAAGAATTAACTCCTATGGTCTAGCTTAGGAAAGCATATCTAGTTCTTATAGTAAGTGATATTATTATCAGATCGAATTCTACGTTATAACTTTCCCAAACATTATTGAAGTGGGCGAAACTTTTCGATGCATTTCTGGTGGAGGCAAAATGGTTTGCTTGTGGGCATATTCCAAAGTCAGAAGAATACTTGAAGAATGGGATAATCAGTTCAGGTGTACAAGTTTTCCTAGTTCACATGTTTTTCCTACTTGGGGATGGAGAGACTAAAGAAAAAGCGAACCTTATTGACACCAATCATGAAATTGTAACATCAGTTTCAAAAATTCTTCGTCTTTCAGATGACTTGGAATCTGAACAGGTTTACTTTTCAATTATCATGTTTTTCAAAATTTCGTCATCTATACCTGTATAGATTTGACAATAACCGACTGATGACTTAAGTGTATCAAAATATTGTATGATCTTTCTAACAGGATGAGAATCAAGAAGGCCATGACGGATCATATGTCAAGTGTCTCCTCATGGAACATGAGTTTAGTTCTATTAGTATTGCTCGTGAATATGTCAAGGAGATGATTTCAGACACATGGAAGTGTTTAAACGAGGAATGCTTCTCCCCTAACCCTTTTTCAGAGAATTTCTTGAAGGGCTCTATAAACCTGGCAAGGCTGGTTCCATCAATGTACGGTTACAACCACAATAATTCTTTTGATCTAATTGAAGATTATATGAGATCTATTCTATGAAACAATTATTGATACTTGTATTAGATATATATATATATATATATATATAAGCTAGATAATAATATGTAAATAATATTATAGTCATGTCGGTTGAATAACTAAACCGGCGGTTACTTAGTAGTTATGGCGGTTACTCTAATATATATATATATATATATATATATATGTATCAATGTTCATTTGTTTCGATTATCAAGTTTCATGAGAAACCAAAACGATCGGAAACAAAGAAACAAACCTTGTATCATTCATAGTATAATCACTACATAATCATTTGATTTCTTGTTCATCATATTATTGTTCAATCATAGTCTTTGATCAACCAACATATCCAATAAAGAACGATCGTCGATTACATCAAATCACAGAAAAAACGAAACAGAGCACGAAGGCCTTTTACTCAAGAAATCAAACTTTGACAGAAGAATCGATATAAAAAGGAAGAAATCAACGTAGCAATTATAAGAGGAATTCATGAAACTTAATCAGCAAATTTTTTGGAATCAAAACGAATTATTTACGTTGGTTTATTGGAAAGAACAAAAAACAGGGTAATCGGAAAAGGTTATAGGAATCGAAGGGAAACAAGGAAGGAAGGAATATTCAAGAATCAAGATCAAAGAAAGAAGTTCGAATGGATTTCGGTACAGTTATTATTTTACACAGGATTATTATCCGGTCATTATTTTCTCGAAGTCAGAAATAGAGTATGCATTCCATTTATCCAAAATTTGAATCTAAAAGAATATAGTTTGTGATCAATATTATCGGTGACTTGTAAGTGTACACTTACAAGTCACCGATAATATTGATCACAAACTATATTCTTTTAGATTAAATTTTTGGATAAATGGAATGTATACTCTAGACGAAACAAAAGAAAAAAAACACAAACAGAAATTTTGTTCCCAAATAAAAACATGACAACGCAATTAGGAATACAAACACAAGTTCCGAAATTATTAGGACAAAACTACTATCATTGGCACATTCAATGAGAGTATTGTTGGAGTCTCAAGACTTATGGAATGTTGTTGAAGAAGGAGTCAGAGATTTACCTACAGATCCTACGGATGCAAGCAAGAAGAATTTTAAAGAACAAAACAAGCGAGACTAGAAAGCGTTACACTACTTATTTCAAGCATCAACCGAAGCAATATTTGAGAGAATTGTTAATGCAAAATCATCTAAGGAGGCATGGGAAATATTACATAAATCATATCACGGAGAAAAGCGTGTGAAACGGTAAAATTACAAACTCTTAGATGTGAATTTGATACCTTAAGAATGTTAGAAACCGAATCAATAGAAAGCTGATTTGATAGAGTGACATCCTTAGTAAGTCAATTAAGAATGAATGAAGAACAATTAAGTGATCAAAGGGTAGTAGAAAAGATATTACATAGCATAACTAAAAAATACGAATCAGTAGTGGTAGCTGTAGAAGAATCAAAAGATTTGGAATCTATGTCTATTGAAGAACTTATGGGGATTTTACAATCGCATGAACTAAGGTTAAAGCAATATGACACAAATATTATTGATCAAGCATTCCAAATACAAAGTAGTAGTCAAGGAAAAAATAAAGGAAATAGGTTTAATAACAGCTACAGAGGGGATTTTACAACCTATAGTATGCTACAATTGTCAAGGACTAGGACATATAGCCAGGAATTGTCCTAATAAGGAAGAAGACGAAAAAGACGAGTCATCACCCTGAATGAACAAGACAGACGAGAAGTACAGATTCAAGTTGCTGGTACTTAGATAGTGGGTGTAGTAATCATATGAAGGGAAATAAGAAAATTTTCATCACCCTGAATGAACAAGACAGACGAGAAGTTAGAACTGGAGATGACAAAAGACTACAAGTGTTAGGAAGTGGAGAAGTATGCATAAAATTGAATAATACTGTGAATAAGATACCAAATGTATTCTATGTGGAAGGATTGAGGCATAATCTCTTGAGTGTGGGGCAATTACTACAAAAGGGTTACAATGTGACATTTGAAAATAGAAAGTGCTTTGTCAAGAATCATGAAGGAAAATTGATCACGAAAGTTTCAATGACAGAAATAAGATGTTTCCTTTATATCCAGGCCAAAATTTACCAAAACTATTATACACATCCATTAAGAATACTTCATATATATGGCATCAACGTTTTGGACATATCAACTATGAAACCCTTATCGAAATGGAAAATAAGAATACAGTATGAGGATTACCAAAAATATATAAAGAAGAGAATGTGTGTGAAGGTTGTGCCTTAGGTAAACATGCAAGGAAACCATTCAGTAAAAAGGCAAAATGGAGAGCAGCTAATCCATTACAACTGGTGCACTCGGATATTTGTGGACCTTTGAGAACATCAACAATAGGAGGTTGTAGGTACTTCATAACCTTCATTGATTATCATACAAGAAAAACATGGGTTTACTTTCTAAAAGAAAAGGCACAAGCATTACAATTCTTTAAGATATTCAAGGCCTCAACTGAAAATCAAGTAGATAAAAGGATTAAGTGTCTTAGAACTGATAGAGGGGGAGAATATTGTGGAAATGCCTTTCAAGAATATTTGCATGAACATGGAATACACCATCAGTTGACTACAAGTTATACCCCTAAGCAAAACGGAGTTGCAGAACGTAAAAATAGAACATTGATGGAACTAAGCAGAAGTATGCTCAAGTCGAAGGAACTTCCTAATACATAATGGGGAGAAGCTGTAAGTTGCACCACATATCTTCTGAACAGAGCTACAACGAAAAGTGTCAATGATAAAACTCCAGAAGAAGCCTGGACAGGAATCAAACCAAATGTTTCAAACTTACGAGTATTTGGGTGTCTTGCCTATGCACACGTTCTAGAACAAAAACGGGGAAAACTTGATGACAAAACAGAGAAAACAATATTTGTAGGATACAACGAAAACAAATTAGAAGGACAAGATGAACAAGATGTAGAAATTTCAGAAGAAAATTTAGATGCCACAACTTCGAGTAAAAGTCCACCTATGAAGGTACATACTCTAAATGACATTCATAATAGAACTCAACCCTTGAGTAATCAAGAAGTAAGAGACCTATATAGAAGACACGAAGAGGCAGCAAATTTTGTATTCTACACAGACTCGAATCTAATTGATTATGAAGAAGCAAGTAAAGAAAGAAAGTGGAATGAAGCAATGAGAAAGGAAATTGAATCAATTCAAAAGAACGGAACCTGGTAAAAGTGCTAGGAATTATTATTAATCTGAATGAATAATTACATAGGAGAGGATCATTATTTATAGATCCATAATACAGAAAGCCCTAGCACAAAATAAGGAAAGAGATAATTCTAGAATTAATATAAATCTATCTCTAAATTTAAACATAATCTGATAAATATAATATATCCGCTAATAGCCCCCCGCAGTTTGATCGGTCGTAGGGCAGACGGTTAAACTGGACCGGAAAGATTGAAAAAGCTGTCTTGAGAGCCCCTTTATAAAAATATCAGCATACTGAAAAGCGGAGGGAACATGTAACACACGAATATGACCAATCCAAACCTTCTCACGTACAATGGATGTCTATCTCGATGTCTTTAGTCCTCTGGTGTTGCACAGGATTATCAGAAAGATAAACGACACAAACATTATCACAAAAGACGCCTGATGTAACAGAACCTGTAATTCGAGTAAAAGATTTTGGAGCCAGGTTGCTTCAGCAACTGCATTTTCAACGCCTCTATACTCTGCATCGGCACTTGATCTGGAGACTATAGGTTGCCGCTTAGAGGACCATGATATTAAATTGGACCCGAGAAAGAAACAATAACCACTTGTAGACCTGCGAGAGTCTGGGCATCCACCCCAGTCGGCATCCGAATAGGCCACCAAAGAAGTCACATCGGACTTGACCATACGGATGCCATAATCAATGGTACCCTGAAGATAGCGAATAATACGCTTCATGAACGCGTAATGAGGAACGTGTGGTTCATGCATAAAAAGACATACTTGCTGCACAACATAAGAAATATCCGGACGAGTAAAGGTCAAATACAGAAGTGCCCTTGCAAGACTACGATACAGTGTCGGATCATCAAAGAGTGGACCGTCAGTAGCACTAAGCTTAGACGACAAATCCACTGGAGTAGCACACGGTTTGCACTGGGTCATACCTGCTCGATCTATAATCTCCTTAGCATATTGAGTCTGGTCCAAGAAAAGACCAGTAGATTTGCGTGTGACCTTGATACCCAAAAAATGATGAAGAGGCCCCAAATCGGACATAGCCAAGTCTCGTGAGAGTGTCCGAATAATATCCTGTAACAAAGTCTCTGAGGAAGCCGTGAGGACGATGTCATCCACATATAAAAGTAAATATGCGGTATGAGTACCACTGGTATACACAAACAACGAATTGTCGCAAGCACTACTTCGAAACCCATGTGCAAGAATGTAGTTGGCAAACAGGGTGTACCAAGCTCGGGGTGCCTGTTTAAGCCTGTAAGAGATTTCTTCAATTTGCATACAAAGCTTGGGTAACGCCTGTCAACAAACCCGAGTGGTCGATGCATGAACACCGTTTCATTCAAATGCCCGTGTAAAAAAGCATTTTTAACATCCAACTGGTGGATGGGCCAATCCCTGGACACTGCAAGAGATAATACTGTGCGAATAGTCGCCAGTTTCACAACCGGGCTAAATGTGTCTTGACAGTCAATCCCGACTGTCTGTGACTTCCCATTAACAACTAGCCAAGCCTTATATCTTTCTAAAGTACCATCCGACTTAAATGTGTGCCGAAACAGCCACATACATCTAATAACCGGGCTGTTAACCGGACGTGGGACCAAATCCCAAGTCTCATTTTCCTGTAACGCAGTAAACTCAGCCTGCATGGCGCGCAACCAATTCGAGTCGGCAAGGCCTGGGTATAGGATTTGGGTATGGGCGAGATGGTAGTGGTGTGTAGGGCCGAGAAAAGTGGGGGTTTTAAGCTATCGGTTTTTGACTGAGTAGCCATAGGGTGGGTGGGGGCAGGTCGGTTCGGTGGCTGTGACGTGGCTGATGTATGGCTGGTTGGGTGTACGGGCTGATTTAAGGTGGCCGGTGATGCAGGAGTAGGTGTATGTGGGGCCGGGTGTTGGGGTGATGTGGAGGACGGGGTCGTCGGGAGTAATGAAGTGGGAAAGGTGTAGTGGGGGTGGGCCGAGGGGTTTGGGGTGGTGGTTGCGGCTGTTGTGGGGAAGACGGTTAGGGAGTAGTGGGTTGGTTAGGTCGTCCGAAGGTAAAACCGGGTGGGGAGGAGTCATCGAGAAAGTTGTAGGAATCGGTTGTGTGGGAAAGGCGTAGGGAAAGGTATGTTCGTCAAAAGTGATGTGTCTCGATATAGAAACTTTCCCGGTGAGAGGGTCAAGACAGCGGTATCCCCGAAAATCTGGCGGGTAACCCAAAAAAATACACTGGGTGGAGTGGGGGTGAAGTTTGTGGGGTTGGGTGGCCGAGGTGTTCGGGTAACAGGCGCAACCGAACACCCGTAAGTGATCATAGGTGGGGTGACGAAGATAAAGGGCAAAGGTGGGGGTAAAAAAGTTAAGGCGTTTTGTGGGTAGGATGTTGTGGAGGTAGGCAGCAGTATGAAGGGCTTCAACCCAAAAGGCGGGTGGAAGGTGGGCATGTATAAGGAGAGATCGAATGATGTCATTAAGGCGACGGATCATTCGTTCAGCACGACCGCTTTGCGAGGACGTTTGTGGACAAGAAAAACGAAACAAAAGGTCGTTTTGGGAGGCGAAAGTTTTAAAGGCATTGTTATCAAATTCGCCTCCTAAGTCACATTGAAATGTTTTAATGTTGCGGTTAAATTGGGTTTGAATTAGGCGGTTAAATTTAACAAAAGTGGATAAGGTTTCGAATTTATATTTTAATGGATAGACCCATATAAAGTGTGAAAAATTATCAATAAGCACCATGTAATATTTGTATCCCGATTTGCTAAGCACGAGAGATGTCCATAGGTCACAATGAATGATATCAAATGGGGAAAAAGTAAACGAATTGGAAACATGAAAGGGTAAACGTTTACTATTTGAAAGTTGACATGAATGACAAATACTAGAATTTTTAGTCTTATTACATGAAAAATTAAAGTTGCGATATAAAATATCTAAAACTTGATTGCCAGGGTGGCCAAAACGTTCATGCCAAGGTTGCGAAGTGGTGGTGACGAATGAAGCTTGATGCGGGAGTTCAGGTGGTGTGACTGGATAAAGGTCTCCGGTGCTATTGTGGTGGGAAAGTAGGCGGTCAGTGTGAAGATCCTTCAAAGAAAAACCACAGGGGTCAAATTCGATAGAAACATGGTTATCACGAAAATTAGCTTTTTGATAATTTGTGGGCAATATAGGATATGTGGTAAGATTAGGTTCGGTTGGGTAGGCGTAAATACCCTGTTCCAGACCCATGAATTGGTAGGGACGCGCCATTACCGACTAATAATTTACTAGTAAAAGGAAAAGAGTCAAGAGATTCAATCATACCTTGCTCGTCCGAAGAGTGAGCCGAAGCACCTGTGTCCATGAAAGAGTTCGGGTCCGGAGTATTGAGATTCATGGATGGCATTGCAGCACTAAGATCAGAGGGGCATAATGCATTCAGGCCGGTTTGGGGTGTGGTATAATGGGCCTGTGTGGGCCGAAGCCTGGTGGGTAGGGGGCCAAAGATGGAGGGTAGTAAGGAAGGTTTTGGGCCGTAGGCTGCTGTGGATAATTATTTGGTTGATGGGTCGTGTAAGGAGTGTAAGAATAATGGGCAGATTGGTTGGATGGTGGGGTTTCGGAAAGAGGAGTGTTCGGCCGATAGGTACTTTGGTCGGATATGGGCATGGAGGAGTATTCCACCATGCCCATTGTGGATATGGGGAATTTTGAGGTGACCATGATGGTTGATAGTTGGGTTGGTTGCATCCAGAGCCACAACCACGACCGCCACGAGAAGAACGACCGCGGCCGCGACCCCGGTTGTGTGTGTAGTAGGTGTTTTGAGAGGGGTTGTAGGTGTTTTGAGGTGGCTGATGGTATGTGGGCGGTTGGTTGGGGTGTTGAGGTGGATTGTTTTGGGTCATTAAAACCGTGGATGAAGTTTTCTGACGTGCCTCCAATATGATGACCTCGTCCTGTAGCATACTCCGAGCAAGATCCCAGTCGGCGTTATTGGCATTGATTAGTGCTGCAGTGGTGTCATATTTTGCAGGTAACCCACGAACTAACTGAAGGACCAGACTGTCTTCAGAGATGGGATGGTCAACATCCTCTAGTTGATTAGCAAGCTCCTTGAGGCGTTGACAATAATCATCGAGAGAAGAACAGGCCGATAATGTGAGATTGCATAATTGTGTTTCCAACGCACCAGCGCGAGCCTTCTTGTTGCTTAAATAAATCTTCTCTAGTTTAGCCCAGGCAAGACGAGCCGTGGGATCCGGTCCTATATCTTGGACACGAGGCAATAAATCATCCGAAATGGTGCTATAGATCCACTGTAGCACTAGAGCATCAATATCCTTCCAGTTTGTGTAGACTGGGTCAATTTCAGGTGGGGCAGGGGTTCCATCGATATGGTTAAGAACCTGGTAAGCTGTCACATGAAGGCGAAACATCTTGGTCTAGGAGGTGTAGGTAACCTTTTTGCCATCCAGAGTTCTGATTTTTGACTGAACATTGGTGACTGAATATGCGGGATGATGGTGGGACTTAGGAGACTTGTCGGATGATTCTACTGCATCAATTTTGCTAGTAGTCATGGCTGTGTAAAGGATCGGACAGGAGCAGGGGCAGAATTGGAATTGGAAAAGAAGGCAGAAAAACAGCCGAAGCTGTGTTACAGAAAGAAGAAACAGCCGAAGCTGTGTAAAGGTTCAGAAGTGGATCGAAATCCGGCTAAGGTATAGAGCTAGAATGGCTCTGATACCATAAAAGTGCTAGGAATTATTATTAATCTGAATGAATAATTACATAGGAGAGGATCATTATTTATAGATCCATAATACAGAAAACCCTAGCACAAAATAAGGAAAGAGATAATTCTAGAATTAATATAAATCTATCTCTAAATTTAAACATAATCTGATAAATATAATACATCCGCTAATACCTGGGAGTTGGTTGATCTACCAAAGAATCATAAACCTATAGGTGTAAAATGGATATACAAGACTAAATATGATGAGGATGGCAATGTAGATAAATATAAGGCTCGGTTGGTAGTCAAAGGGTATAAACAGAAATATGGGATAGATTATCAAGAAGTGTTTGCACCTGTGATACGTTTTGAGACAGTTAGATTAATATTAGCCTTAGCAGCTCAAAATAAATGGCATCTACATCAAATGGATGTAAAGACAGCATTCTTGAATGGATAACTAAAGGAACAAGTCTTTATTGAACAACCTTTGGGATTTATTCAAAAAGGAATGGAAAACAAAGTATGCCTATTGAAGAAAGCACTTTATGGACTAAAACAGGCACCCAGAGCATGGTACAGTCGAATCAATCAATGTTTTGAGGAACATGGTTTTGAAAGATGCACATTTGAACATACATTATTCTTAAAGAAAACAAAAACAACAAGGCTAGTAGTATGTCTTTATGTAGACGACCTGATCATAGCTAGTGACAGCATGAAAGAAATCATAACATTCAAAGAGTCCATGAAAAGAGAATTTGAAATGACAGATATGGGAGTGTTAAATTACTTCTTGGGAATGGAAGTAACCTATGATCAAGAAACAATAAGAATCTCCCAATTGAAATATGCAAGAAATATAATAGAAATATTTCATATGAAAGACTGCATTAAAGCTTCAACACCAATGGAATATGGTCTAAAATTATCAAAGGATGGAAATGATGAATATATTGATCCTAGTTTGTATCGAAGTCTAGTAGGAAGTCTCATGTATCTAACAAACACAAGACCCAATATAATGTTCGCAGTTAGTAAAGTCAGCAGATTTATGGATCAGCCAAGAAAGTCACATTGGAAGCTGGAAAACATATCTTAAGATATATAAAAGGGACTTTGGATTATGGGATCGTATACACAAGAAATGAGTTTGAGTTAAAAGGATTCAGTGAAAGTGACTATGCAAGAAATGTAGACGACAACAAAAGCACATCAGGGTATGTATTTAACATAGGATGAATCATTTATCTAAATACAATAGACACATTCAAAGTTTGAATCAATATCAAATTAAGTATGATTTGCTTTGTGAAGTTTGTTGTGGTGCTTTTACGAAGGTGGGTATTTGGGTGACGGTGTTGGTTTTATATGAAGAAATAATTGGATATTATATGATGGCTTATTAAGATGAGAAAAGAGACTAGTGACAAGTTCGTCATAAAGACGCTTATACTTTTTGGTAAGTGTCCCATTTTTTTTGTTGGCATTTCCTTTCCTCTGTTCATAAACACTACTTTAACATAAACATGATGTAATACATACCCTTCTCAAATGTTTTATAATATAATATAGATTATAAATTATAGATATAGATTAATGGTAATTGGAGGTTATGATAAAAGAATGTGAACAAGTAGGTTTTTGAATGAAGGGTAGAAAGGGAAAAAAATTACATGACATTTGGGTTTTAAGCATGAGACTTTCCCTATGCCATCTTAAAATTCATGTAAAATGACATTTGTATACATCTTTCCTCCATTATAATGTAGTAAAGATATAGATATAGATATAATTATGCTTAACTAAACCCTAATGCCTCTTGTTATAATCTCTAGCCACCACAAAAGGTTAAAAAGAGTTTTAATCTAAACAACACCATAACTACCACCACATCACCACCGCTACCACCACCCTCAGCCCACACCGTTGTCGCGACTACCACCCTCAACGCTGCCCTCCTCTGCCACTCGGCCACTCGCCTACGCGCTACCCCTCGTCACCCACAGGCGGCCGTGAAATAGAGCCTCTTTCAATGGTTTGTCAGACGATGTAGCAAGCCAAATAGTTTCCTACACCTACAAAAACTGAATACGAACTTTGGCATAACCTATTAAAAGAATTACATTACACAAAAGCTAGTTTTGAATTATACACAAACAAAGTTTTTCACTCGAACAGTAAAAAGCTATTAAATAAAAAAAAATAAAAATAAAAAAAAAAAACCAAACACACTCTTAAAGAGGATAATAATGTTTGTTGAAAAACCAATAGGTTCTGATAAAGAAGCAAAGTACTTAATAGTAGGCTTATTATAAATATGACTCTTTTATTTTCATGGTGAAAAACTAAAAATTAATAAAGGCAATTTTACGAATTTACAATTTGTAGTGCATATGTATAAGCTATTGAACCTGGACAATACAAACATGGCTTTTGGGGCTACCATATGTGATTGTTCTTTGTACATAAAAATCATATTTTTTTTGTTCTTCATTTTTGTCTATAACCTCTTCTTCACCTCCTGAATTCATGTTTCCTCCTTTACAATCAAAACTAACACCGCAAAACCCGACTGTTAAAAATGACATGTAAACGCTCACATGAACATATCAAAGAAACCCTAGCGATGGAGATGAACAATTACCTTCGTTGCAAGACGTGATCAAATCAATGATGGCCATTGCAAAGAGAACAAAGAAGAACCCATTGGCGGTGGAACTGAAAACTTCTTGCTTGATCTTACAGATCTCGACTGTAGTGTCTTATTCCCATCGCCTTCCTTCACCTGCAACGACGACCACCATGTAACGGCTCCGACGAACCATCCACTCATGTTGCCACTCTCTCCCTAGCTCTCTAAATTCAAATACCAAATACCACTAAATTAAAATTGTTACTTAAAAATGTAATCCAAATTTAACTAGAAACCGACTAGAAAACGTAATTCAAAGTAAAACTAATTTTGTCTTAAAATTTGCCATGCTGAAACATGGTCAAACGTTCGGTAACCTTCAAAATAATAGTCAACTTGCGTAATTTCTATTGCTATGTCTTCCTTTAGATCATGATTTTTAGTCATGTTACTTTTAAACATCTTTCCAAATCTTTCATATTATCTTCTGAGGTTCCTACACTTACTTGATAGTGTGTCAGAAGTGCGATGTCTTTCACTTTTTACCACACGATATTCAGCTAACATTATCCTAAAAGGGAGCCCAACCGTGAACTGTGTGATGTAGTTGATTCCTTAACGCGTATCCATGCAATTGTCAAAGGAATTATGTCACACCCTCAAATTCCACTTGCGGAGTTTTACCGCGAGGCGCGTGACACGCTAGGATCCAAGTCAACGGTCACAACAAGCGACAATTATACGAGTGAAATAACGTAATAAAATCATCTACGAGAGTTTAACCAGCGGAAGAAGTTTAAAAGTTTACACCCAAAAATACTAAGTTAATAATAGTTTAAAAATAGAAATAATAATAATGTTTATCAAGACAATCCATGAGACGCTATGATGACACAAGTGCGTTCTATCTCTGCTGCTACATTAGCAACCTAAGAAAACATGTTAAATGTGTCAACATAATAATGCCAATGAATTTACAGGTTTTAATAAAAAAATGTGTGTTTACAAGATCAATTACGTTTACTATTTATCGAACGTTAGCTAGTCGTTACGTATGCTACTTATGCGATTGGAACCAATATTGCTGACTGTGTTGTTGCTTAATAAAGAGTGTTGCCTTTCTGATTACGTACCGTCATCCCTGGTAACCGTTGTGTACTTTGAGACAATATGCACCCGTCCAACCTCCAGTTGACTCGGGTGGGGTTTGTTAAGCCCAATAAATCTATCCACATTTCCCTCGCTATACACCCATATTAGTGGTTCCGTAGGACTTAGATGAGTCGCAAAGTAAACAAGTGATAACAATAGTAATATGTGATCTTAAGAAAATCCAATGTGTGTAACATGTTTCTCCCCCATGAGAAAGTGTGTGAAAGTGGGGCCATGAAACTCACCTTAGGTTGCGTCTTTTAATATTTATAAAACCAATCGTGTGATGATAGTTCCAATTACCGGAAACCTATCATAAGACCCCTATCAATGTGTTGACTGACAATGTGTTTTGTCTAACGATTGGATGTTGTCCGATCAATGAATTAGTGTGTTTTCGTAAAAAAAATTATTGTGATTGAGTACGATAGACCCAACATCCCGTTGATGATTGATTATATAAGTTTATCAATCATGAATATGTTTTCAGATAACCGATCATGCAATACACGTGTAATCATATGGTTTTGTCCTAGGCGAAGATGCTATGAGTGAAGATAGACATTTAACGAAGATGCACAACAACGAGCATAACTATTAAACGAACTTGGTTTTGGGCAAAGATGAGCTCTTAGGCGAAGATGGGGCATCTTCGCCCAGCCCTAACTTCGCCTGTTGACGGGCATCTTCGCCTGCAGCAGGTATTTTGCTAAAAATCACGTTTCCGAATAGCACATATCTAACTTGGTATCATGAACCTTTTGATTAACGTGCTAACATCCTAACACAACAACTTGGTGCATTTATCGATCAGTTCTTTGCTTAAACACACGTATTTTCCCAAAATGGCATATTATGAAGATGTCACATCAATGTGCATGTAATTGTTTCCATGAATAGCAAATTTCACAATTAAACATGTTCCCACGTTTATTATGTCACCAACCCTGTTGTGTAATCATCCTAGCATGTTTCTATTAGATTATTATCAACAACTTGTTTGAACACATCCTAGATCTAACAATAAATCCCCAAATGGGTCAAAACTCATAAACTTCCATTTTCAATCTAAACATCACCTTAACATGTTTCTAACCCTTAATCAAACATGCAACAATAACATAATATCATTCCATCAACAAATCACTCAAAAGCCCCAATTTCTATGTCACCCTTATCATCAAAGTTTATAAGTTAATTAAAACCCACTTTAATGTTTAGATCTGAAAAGGAAATCATTTTAAAAGGTTTTTAATAAGGAAAACACACTTAGTTTTCAGATCTGGACATTTGGGTTTATAAACAACATCACTAGAATTGATGAAAAAGGTTTCAGATAGGTTACGAACATTTGGATCTTCACTTGTATTGATTTTGGATGTTGTTTATCTTCTAAAATGGAGTGTTTGGATGATAAAATATGTTTTCAGAGGTTAAAGTTCGTATAAGGGTGTTAGGAGGCGGATTAGGGTTTAAAAAGTGGCAAAATGAGTTTGATGGTGATATTATAGTTAAAATCCGTCAGATTAGCGAAGATAGGCGCCTATCTTCACTATTGCCCATCTTCACTAATGCCGATCTTAATGAATGCCCATCTTCACTATTGCACATCTTCACTATTGCCCATCTTCATTATTGTCCATCTTCACTATAAGTTCATCTAGACATAAGTTCTTCCAACATATGATTAATTCTCTAATCGGGTTTATCTAGTGTCGGTTACAAAACCCGATAAAGCGTATTAATATGTAAAACACCTATTATCATGTCGGTTCATGAAAACACGTATTTGCAAGTTATAAACAATCATAAGGCATTCTATTTACAATTAGTTAGCTTTATTTCATTATTTCACGAACGTACGTGATACGGGACTCGTGTGTGCTACCCGATGATTCCCCGAATCACCAAAACATGATCGTATGAAAGTTAACCTAAGTTTTCCGGGTGTCACATCATCCCCGGTTGTTACTAAGTTTTTCCTCGTCGGCCCATTCAATCATTGTAGACATCTAGTTGAGAGAAATTTTATAAAAAAACTGTTGGTAGAGGAAGGAATATGGCCAAAAATGTGAAAATGTTGATATGAATAGGATTTTAAAATTTAACCCTTAGGGATTGGTCGAGTGAATTAATTGCATTTTTTTACCGTTCCAGCTCGGTTACTTCTTGCCAAACTATGACATTTTTTACTATTGCCGAGAGGTGGCGGATGTGTTGTCGATCAGCAACCGTAACCTAATTGTTCATGTATTTATACATGTTTTATATTACACAAAACATTTTTGTGGCTAGGACGCTAAATCCTCACACACTATCAACTTAGCTGCATGCCAAAATCAGATTCGAACCTAATTTAAATACACACATTTCTCCCACAATACTATAAAATCTCAAACCTGCATGCAAACTCTGAATAATGTAATAAAGTAAAATACGTATTAAAATACGTGTGTGAGATAGAGGCAGAGAACGCGGTCCACCAAGGAAGTCATTGGGAGTTTGCCACGTCACTTTGGACAAACCACAAGCCTTGCATTATTGATCGATACTCGGCATAGGGTTCCACAATATGCGTAGATTAGCATGTTAGGTATAGTGTGGGGTTGATTTTGTGTTGGTACACTATTATACACGTGAACCTCATTTGTTTTGTTCATTCATTGCTATTTTCATCAATAATTCAAGTATACAGGATAATTTCAGTTATAGCCACATATGATAGTTCTTCTCTAGTTACTTTCAATCTAATTCATTTTCTTTGGAGGTTTAATTAATATTTGTTTAAAGTTTTACAAAGAAATTAGATCAATTAACGTGTAGTAAAATAACATAAATTTTGGAGTTGGAACAAATTAGTAGAGTTTATTATAGGAAGATTCTTGTACGATGTAGTTTGCCGATAGCATTTTGATCATATCACAATAAGTTACTAGAAAAAATAGACAATTATGCGAGATGTGTCCATTGGCGAGTATTATATGTGTCTTAACATAATCTTGAACCATTCTGGATCACGCATTTTTAAAGCATTTTTCTTTTTTTGCGTAATCCCTTTTTCCTACAAGGAATATTTTCATCATCATCATCATTATAATTATTTGCATTTATACATATATGTATACACATGTCTAAAACTTCAAAATAAGTATTGTACATACATGTTTTGATAATGTACATATATGTGCAAATGTGTAGAGATTATTGCACTTACATACATAGAAAGGAAGACTATGACTAAGAACAGGTTTTTCTAATGTAATATACATATGTATACATGTTTGATATATTTTTTTGTAGAAATCGGTGCTATTTAACCAAAAAACTCGGCTTAGAGAAAATGAGTGATAAGAATGGTTTTCACAGCTCTCAAGTAGCCTAGTGTTCTCATTGAATCCTCTATATGTGTGTGTGGGGGGGGGGGGGGGTGGATAAAAAAAAGTATAAAAAAAAAAATAAAAAACTAACCGGGGAACCATCCTTTAACATGTTGGATATCTCATAAAAATAAAAATTTCAATTTTTTTCCTGTGTTTTTTCCATAAAAAGATGTTTAGAGAAACTTTTTCTAATAAAAAATTTCATTTTTGTATGTAAAAAAACATTATTTTTTTACCTTTTTAACCGATTTAAATCAGTTTTTTTTTTTCTTCTTGCTATTTTTATTTAAAAGGCTCTGCTGCTTGTATTTATTTGCAAAATCTCTGAAATTATTTTTGAATTCATATTATTTTACATGTAAATGATTTTTTGATGATATATATTATTTGTAATGAATGTGAATAAATGGTTTAACGGTTCCTCACTTTTTTTTATTCCCCATTGAACCCACCACTGTATATTATATATAATATATATATATATATATATATATGGAAATTATAAACTGAAAACCCCTTTGAGTTAAGAAAGACTATGAAAACCCTGTAAAAACCACTCTAAAAATTGTTTAATGTTTTTTGAAAAAAATACACAAGTAAACATACATGTATTAAAGCGTTTTGGCAAAAAAAAAAAAAAAAAAAAAAGCGCCGATATAGAATATTTTTTAAAAAAAAATAAACAAGTTATAGGAAATTATAAACTGAAAACCTCCTTGAGTTAAGAAAACTATGAAAAACCCTTGTGTAAAACCACCATCTAAAATTTTTTAATTTTTAAAAAAAAAAAAATACTACAAGGTAACATACATGTATTAAAAACGTTTTGGGCAAAAAAAATAAAAAAAAAAAAAGCGCCGACAGAATATTTAAAAAAAAATAAACAAAAGTTTGTGTTGTTACATATGTAACTGCTCTTTACATATGTAACATCAGTTGTTTACATATGTAACAGTGCAAATTTTGTTTATGTTTTTTAAAAATATCCAATCGGCGCTTTTTTTTATTTTTTTTGGCCCAAAACGCTTTAATACATGTATGTTACCTTGTGTATTTTTTTTCAAAAAAAAAATTGATGGTTTTTACAAGGGTTTTCATAGTTTCTTTCATAGTTTTCTTACTTAAAAAGGGGTTTTCAGTTTATAATTTCCCTATATATATATATATATATATATTTATATATATATAATATATAGGCAAATACTAAAATCTAAAAATGGAAACCTGTTCTTATTTAGAAAAACCTATGTAAAAAAACTAGTTTTTTTATGATAAAAAAATAGGACAATAATATACACATTTTTTAGTGTTTACGATTACAACAACCTGTTACACATTTACTTTTATTTTTGATTTTTTTTGCTTAAAACACTAAAATATTTGTATATTAATGCCTATTTTTTTTTAAAAAGAAAAAAACAAGTTTGTTACATAGAGTTTTCTAAAAAAGAGTGGGTTTTCATTTTAGTATATTGAAAAATAAATACTTGTTTAAGATAAGAATAATCTTATTCATTTCCCCATGACGTTAAACTGATGTGGCACGTGCTTACGAGTGTAACACCAAGCCATTTTGCGTTAACTTAAAACTCTGCCCACAAATGCACACACTTATTTAATTTTTATTTTTAAATTAAATTTAAGGGGGTTAAGGAGGGTTTAAACAATTTTCTATGTATAAGGTGGAGTGAAAGGGATAAAGTTGATGATGTGTCGTCTATTAGTAGTGGATCACATTCGGAATCCCTATTTTATGTGAAAATGTTAGTACATGTTGATGTGTCCATCGATGTGTGAATAGACTAGATTTAGCCGTGTATTAAACTAGCATGTGAGTATGAGACAAATACGTATGTTACATACGTTTGTGTTTGAAGAAACACATGACAGATATGTTTCAATGTGAGAAATGTATATGTCTTTTATATATAGATAGAACATACATATGTATATGTATGAGTTAAGTGTTCATTATATTCGGTCACATGCTGCTATGAGGAGAGCCTGTGACCAGTGTCCTTCATTGATGTATGTATGTATGAAAGAAATCTATTCCGACTTTACATCTAGTCGATTTATACTATAATATGAATGCTCGTCTTGATGATCTGATCACCGTCAAAGTTAGGTTTCGTTTCAAACAACAACGTTTTAATAGAAAACTCTAAATCACACTTTGTTTTTTCATCCATCCCATCTATGATTGATTACTATAATATTTTATTCATCGGTGACATGTACATTATTTGTCCTACACTATAAATTAGATTTCGTAAGGAATGAACTCAATTTATATTTAAACATGAACATGTTTTTGTGCACATTGGCTGTGAATGAGAAGAAGAATTCCACAGTTAAGCTTGATCAAGGCGGAAGTGGAAACCAACATAGGTGACCTCTCATGTGAAGCATTCATTCACGCATGCAACTAAAGCAATTTTGGGAGCTCCTTATGGACAACGTGAACTGAACAGTATTGGTTGGTGATATAAGAGGTCTACAAATTTTATAAGAGTCAGTCATATGGCATTCATGATGGGAGGGCAAACTTTATCAAGCATATAAGTCCCGCACCCAATTGTTAGGGGGACTCCGAATAAGGTAAATCTCACATCCATTATTGGGAGGGTTGGTAAACCTCATTGGGATGATGAGTGCATAAGGGGGTACGTACGTTGATGTGTGATTTGAGAGAACGCTTAAGAACTCTATATAATTTTGTGCATAATTACCTTTTAATTTTTATGAAGATTATATCATATATCGGGCATATATGTTAGCAAAAAAATGGAGTTCTCATGAATTCTGTCAAATCAACCATAGTTTCTCAACGAATCCACCCCGTACGTACGTACATGCATGCAGCATACTAACATACATACATACATACATACATACACGTACACATCCACGCACGCACGCACGCACGCCACGCATCACGCATCCATACATACACACATACATGATTAATTTTGAAAAATTGTTCGTTGTAAAGAATATTGACCTATATTTAAGTAGTAGGAGTCTTTTTGTTGTTAGAAAATGGATTATCAACTAAAAGTTTCAAGATTGTAATGTAATCCATTTTCATAAACAAATCTACATCACTTACATATATGTAAATGTTATCAAACATACATGGAACAAGGCAAGGCCCAACCCAGATTAGTGCCCAAATAATGACCCAACAAGCTGAAAACACGAATCATTGCCGGGCATAAGCCAGTGCCCAGTGGATGAAACACAATTATGTGCATGATTAGTTGTTTCTCTTCTTCTCAACTCAGATATAATTCTATTTCCCCCTCATCTTCTAACTTTCATATTGTATTGATTCATGTAGCTTTAATTTGTGATACTTTCATTAATATCGACAAATCCAATCGCTCATTGTTTAAAAAACCCGATTAGAAATCAGTTGTGTTGGATATTCAATATCCATACACAATAGTACAATAACAACACGGTAATAAAATTGATTTTCATATTTAGAAACAGTCCAATTTTAAAAAATAATATTAAATTAACAAGAGAAAAATATTTATAGATTAATCATAAAAATATAATAAAATTTAAAACACTGTTTATTTAATTTTATAATTTGTAAGATGAAGAAAAAAATGATTTTGAGTCACATGCTTAGATGCAAAAAGTTAAAGAAAATTGTTTACAATTAATTAGAGTGTCAAATGATGATTAAAGAGTTGTAGATATTTACTAATTATATATTATGCAAATTTCAACATGTTTAAAATTGGTTTTACACACCCAAGATTTGGTCCCTGTCAGACCCATATGCATGATCACTATATATGTAAATATCTCAACTTCTATTTACATTTTTAGGATGTAAGACAAACGCTAGTCACAGTTTTCTCTCTGTGGGTCTCATTTATTGGTTCTATTACTTAAAAATATCTATATGACAAGGGTCACTATCAATTTGTGATAGGAAGAAAGAGTATCTATGAGACTAAGGGGTTTGGGAAGGGGAAGCATCGGGAAAGGCTGATTTGGCATTTCCCCGAAGGGAACACCCGCCCCCCCCCCCCCGATGGAACTTCGGCGTGAACGGGAGAATCTCCCCCGAGCTCCCCGTCCCATTTCCCAAGTAAAGTTTTGACCGTTTGAAATTTTTTTGAACGTTGGGGGATAAAATTTTAACGGTCATTTTTAAAAAAAAAAAAAAAAAAAAA